>JADRCD010170237.1:10713-29349 GCA_019843815.1 Montemys delectorum | reverse complement strand
TTTTTTTTTTGATTTTTCGAGACAGAGTTTCTCTGTGTAGCCCTGGCTGTCCTGGAACTCACTCCAGACCAGGCTGACCTCGAACTCAGAAATCCACCTGTCTCTGCCTCCCAAGTGTGTGCCACCACCGCCCTGCAACTCATGGAATCTTGAGGTGCCAGATTCCCCTGGGTGCTGAGAACTGAACCCAGGTTCTCCCCAAGAGCAGCACTCGGCCTTATCCTACTGGCTTCTCTACCTCAGTGTCTCACTGAGCCTGGAGCTCACAAATTTGGCCAGGCTGGCCAGCTAGCGCAGGGGATCCTCTCGCCTCTACCTTCACAGCGCTGGGACAGCAGCTATGTGTCTCCGACCTGGCCTCTTCACATGGCTCCTGAGGGTTCAACTCAGGCCCTTGTTTGTGTTCTGTGCATCAGGCACTTTACTGGCAGAGCCATCTCTGCAGCCCCACTTTCCTTTCATATTAAACTCAGCCAAGTTTTGTAGCCATTCCCTTCCCTTACCTTTAAATCTCTTTTAATTTAATTTTAAATCTCTCATTAAAAATCTTTTAATACTGAGGTAACTTTGCAAAGAACAGAATGAACAGCCAGATATACTTGATTTGCTCACGATGACAAGTGTTTCTGGCTTAAAAATAGATGCTGGACACATCTGAGTAGTAGGTATGCAGCTGGGTCCTTCAGAGGAAGGTCTCCACTGTGGGTGGATCAGATCACACACAGGTGAGCAGGTCATTTTCATTCATTAAGTGGCTGCTGAGGCTGCCAATCTGAGTTTGATGCCCTGGACCATATGATGGCAAGAGATAACCAACTCCTGAAGGCTCTCCTTTGCCCTTCTTATGAGCTCAGTGACCTGCACACATGAGCACATGAGAGTGCACACACACACTCACCAGTCTATCAATAAATGTAAAAATAGGGCTGAAAAAATAGTTCAGCAGTTAAGAACACTGACTGCTCTTCCAGAGGTCCTGAGTTCAGTTCCCAGCAACCACATGGTGGCTCACAACCATCTGTAATGGGATCCGATGCCCTCTTCTGGTGTGTCTGAAGACAGCAACAGTGTATTCATATACATAAAATAAATAAATATTTAAAAAAATAAATGTGAAAATAAATAGAGGCTGGAGAGATGCCTCTGTGGTTAAGAACACTGGTAGCTTTTGCAGAGAACCTGGGTTTGGCTCCCCAGCACCCTCATGGCAGTTCACAACCATCTGCAACTCCAGTTTCAGAGGGTCTGACACCCTCTTCTGGCCTCACTGGGCACTAGGCAGACATGTTATGCACACACATATAAAGACACGCATACACACAAAATAAAGATAAATCTTTTTTTTAAATGAGCCTTTTATGCTTTTAAAGTTGATTAAATGAATACAAGTAAAATAAAGCACACCTTGCAGAATCAGGTTTGATAGCCTAGGCCTGTAACTTGGGAAAATGAAGCAAAGCGTCACAAGTTCAAGGCCAGCATGTGGTACCGAATGAGTTCCAAGCTGTCCTGAGCTCAAGATAAACAGTGTAGTGAAGATTGGGGGAGCAGAGCAGTGGTGGAAAGACTTCCTAACACATTTGAGGCTTGGGGTCAGTGGCGGTACGATGCTCACCAGCCCTAATAGGCAAGGCCCTGGTGCAATCACAGGCAAAGCCAGAGACACTTTTATGGTCTCAGGGATGGAACTCAAGGTCTCATGAATGCTAGACCATGCTCTGCTACTGGGCTGTAGCTCCAGACCACAGAATCACTTTCAGTTTTTACATTTTTATTTGTGTGTGTGTGTGTGTGTGTGTGTGTGTGTGTGTGTGTGTATGTGTGTGCACGAGTGTGTGGTTTGTGACATGTGTGGAGGACAGAGCACGACTTATAGGAATCGATTCTCTCTTGCCACCTTGCATGTCCCGGGTATTGAACTCCAATTGTCAGGCTCAGTATCAGGAGACTTTACTTACTGCACATCTCCTTGGCCCCAGAGTGTAGTTTAAATGCGCAGGGAGTAGTCATTGTGAAAAGGTTTCCAAAGAACCGTCACGTATCAGTCCTAATACTGTTTGACAAGTGTTTGTGTCAGAAACCTCTAGTCTAAAAAGAGTGATTTAGTGACCTGAGGTTCCTCCCTTGCCTTTGCAGACAGCAGCTCCCATCTCCCCTTGACCATGTCAGACTTGAGTCCAGCTGCGGGGCACATTCAGCAATCCAGCCATTGCAACCAGCTTTTTTTTTTTTTTTCCCCTGTGTGTTGAACTGACCAGAGAGCAGCTAGAAAGTTCTACTATCGTCTCCATCCTTTTGTTCCATTTACAATGTGATCAATTCTTTTATGAGCACATTTATTACATCCTGTGTGTAGTGGCCAGTCTTTTATGCTCATCCAATTTTGTGCTAATGTCGTCTGTGTTCTTAGTCTAGGGCAGCAGGCCTACAGCAGTATAAAATAATAGTAACAGAAATAAGGGTTTGAGTGGAGCTCAGCAGCACAGTGCTTACCCAGCACGGGCGAGGAACTGGGTCACATTCCCCATGGGAAGCCAGGATTGTAAACCACAGGATTTCTGATTTGAGCATCTCACGGGGCTCACCTTCCTATAAATAAAGGCTTTGGGGGCTGGAGAGATGGCTCAGTCATTAAGAGAGCTTGCTACTCTTCCCAAGGACTTGAGTTTGGATCCTAGCTTCCACACCAGGCATCTCATAACCATAACTCCTATGCTAGGAATCTTACCTGCCTCTTTCTGGCCTCTGAGGGCCCCACACATGCCTGGCACACACTGTCACACACACATAAAAATTAAAATAAAAAATGTAAAATAGGATTTCAAATGTATTAGTTAAGTTCTTTCCAGTCAGTACTGAATAACCTCATCTCTCACAAGAGCTGCAAACCTGGGGCATGAGAAAGTTCTACCCCAGGAAGCAGAAGTGTGGGCTGGAGTGCTGCTGACAGGGGGCCCTGCCGAGCCGCACAGTCCAACTGTGAGGAGGCAGGGAATACAGTACCCTGAGGGTGAGCATCAAGAACTTCCCAGGCCTCTGGGTGCTGTGTTTTAGAAATTCTAGAGCTGTAGCTCAGCAGGAAGAATGCTTGCTGAGCGCATGAGAACCCTTGTTAGGGTGCTTACTAAGCACACACAAACTCTTATTAGAGTGTTTACCGAGCACATTGCAAACTCTTCTTAGAGTGCTTACTGAGCACATGCAAACCCTTCATAGAGTGCTTACAGAGCATGCACAAGCCCTTGGGTTCAATTCCCATTATATCCCAAGCACTGCATAAACCAGGCAGTTTGATATCTAATTAGGGTACATGCTTCTAATCTCTTTGTTTCCTTTTTTCTTTTTTTAGATTACATAATGTTTTATTGACTTTAACTTTCTTTGTTTATTGATTTAAGTTTTATTGCATTATGATGAGAAAAGATACATAATTTCAATTTATCTGAATTTGTTAACATTTAAGAACATATTTTAAGTAAATAGAATTACACCACATTCTTCTTTCCCTTTTGTACCCCAACTCCTCCCAGAGACTCTCCCTTCAATACCTGCAATATCTTTCTTTTTTATTTTGTCATATTCTTTAAAACTTATAAAATATTATAACAATAAAAATGAGTATTATAAAAGTTGTTTGGTATAAAACAACAATCAATTGAACAGTCTTATGTAGATGCTTGTCTACAGCAATACTGAAAATACATACATTTTTCTCAATATAAATTTTAAATAACTCCAAACATATTAACTGTATATTTTAAAATAATACATCACTACTAGTTTTTTTTAATGAACATGAATAGATAAAGTCTTTTTGTTTACTTGTTTGTTTTATTTTTAGTAGAGCTTAAAATCTTGGCTCTTACTGTGGTACAAGCCCAAAATAAGAACAATTTTTAGACATTGGAGTCCATTTTAATAAGGCTGTACTTCAATGACCCTCTCATCACCAAAGGATTTTACCTCCATCGTAGCTAAGCTGAGAGTTGACAGTTCTGCTGCACCAAGTAATGAAATGTAGGCACAATTTTTGGATCCAGATTTCCTGCTGTGGTCAAAGCTATTTGACTTGAGTGACTTTATTCTCAGCCCACAGAGAACAGGTTACATTCATGTAAGAAATGGTGTGTGTATTAAGATGGTCTATCCATGAAGTCATTCACCAACTGTTTCAATGAACAATGGTTCTGCTTGGAGAGTGGCACAGACATTAGGTGTGGGTAAGAATCTGGTTCATTGGCTGTGATGATTTTGAAAAGCATTCATCACAGAGAAAGAGTAACTTATAAAGTCCTCTTCTTCAAACTTGATACAATAGTTACAAACATCAAGCATCCAGTCTCACTCTTTGTTGTTCTCTTACAAGCCACCTCCAAAGTTAATTGTCTACATTTCTCTTGGCTGTATAAATACTTTTAAAATATGTAAGCTGTTCTGAAAACCATAGTATAGTGTAAAAACATCAAATAAATAATTCTACTAATAGAGAAGCTGAGATAGGAGAAGCCTGATTTCAAGACCATTCTGTGGTACACAGCAAGACACTGTTAGGTACAAACAAGCAGAAAGTGTATGTGGATTGTACAATATTGGAATTTACCAATTCAAATTACCAAATTAGAGAGACCACCAGATGATAGCCAACAAATTTCCAATTCCTCATAATTTTGAATTTGAATCGATTAGGATATGTTGGTAATATTAGTTTTCATATTAAGAGATATTAAGAAAAAGTAATTGTTACTTCCTGTTATTTTTGTTGTTAGAGGTGGAATTAGGTTTGTGTGGGTTTGTTGAAAGATTACTTTCTTGCTTCTTCTAGGGTGTAGTTTTGCTCCTTATGTTGGTGTTTTCCATCTATTATCCTTTGTAGGGCTGGATTTGTGGAAAGATATTGTGTAAATTTTGTTTTGTCATGGAATATCTTGTTTTCTTCATCTATGGTAATTGAGACTTTTGCTGAGTATAGCAGCCTGGGCTGGCATTTGTATTCTCTTAGGGTCTGTATGATATCTGCCCAGGATCTTCTAGCTTTCATAGTCTCTGGTGAGAAGTCTGGTGTAATTCTGATAGGCCTGCCTTTATATGTTACTTGACCTTTTTCCCTTACTGCTATTAAAATTCTTTCTTTGTTTAGTGCATTTGGTGTTTTTATTATTATGTGATGGGAGGAATTTCTTTTCTGGTCCAGTCTATTTGGAGTTCTGTAGGCTTCTTGTACGTTCATAGGCATCTCTTTCTTTAGGTTAGGGAAGGTTTCTTCTATAATTTTGTTGAAGACAGTTACTGGTCCTTTAAGTTGGGAATCTTCACTCTCTTCTATACCTATTATCCTTAGGTTTGGTCTTCTCATTGTGTCCTGGATTTCCTGGATGTTTTGGGTTAGGAGCTTTTTGCTTTTTGCATTTTCTTTGATTGTTGTGTCAATGTTTTCTATGGTATCTTCTGCCCCTGAGATTCTCTCTTCTATCTCCTGTATTCTGTGATCTATGACTCCTGATCTCTTTCCTAGGTTTTCTAACTCCAAGGTTGTCTCCCTTTGTGATTTCTTTATTGTTTCTAGTTCCATTTTTAGATCCTGGATGGTTTTGTTCATTTCCTTCACTTGTTTGATTGTGTTTTCCTGTAGTTCTTTTTTTTTTTTTTTTTAAAGATTTACTGTATTTATTTATGGTTATACAGACGGCTGTGAGCTATCATGTATGTAGCTGCTGGAAATTGAACTTAGGACCTCTGCCAGCCCTGTTCACTCCAGCCCCACTCTCTCCGGCTCTACTCACTCCGGCGTAATTCACTGTAGTTGTCTTTAGACGCACCAGAAAAGGGCATCAGAACTCATTACAGGTGGTTGTGACCCACCATGTGATTGCTAGGACCTTCAGAAGAGCAGTCAGTGCTCTTACCCGCTGAGCCATCTTGCCAGCCCTTTCCTGTAGTTCTTTAAGGGATTTTTGTGTTTCCTCTTTAAGGGCTTCTAGCTGTTTACCTGTGTTCTCCTGTATTTCTTTGAGGGAGTTATTTATGTCCTTCTTAAAGTCCTGTATGATCATCATAAGAAGTGATTTTATATCAGAATCTTGCTTTTCTGGTGTGATGGTGTATCCAGGACTTGCTATGGTGAGAGAGTTGGGTTCTGATGATGCCAAGTAACCTTGGTTTCTGTTGCTTATGTTCTTATGCTTGCCCCCCACCATCTGGTTATCTCTAGTGCTATCTACCCTGGCTAAATCTGACTTGGGTCTGTCCTTCCTGTGATCCTGGTTGTGTCAGAACTCCTCAGGGTCAAGCTGCTTCTGTGAGCCTGTGATTCTGGGATCCTGTGATCCTTGGCCCATTAGAGGGTATGGGAGTAGAAATTCCTCTGAGTGTTGTGGGACTGGTTGTAGAATTTGTGCCCAAGGTCTGCTCAGGGCACCGGCCCAGACAGACTTGAAAGAACTCGTACCACTGGGCTGGTAGAGTTCCTGCATGCCTGGATCCCACTGGTCCCAGTTACTCCTGGTGTTGGGACAGATGTGTCCTCCTCATCTCTGATCCTATGATCCTCCTCTTTGTTTTCTTTATCTTGATTTTGTTTTGTTTTCAAGACAGGGCTTCTGTCCTAGATTCACTTTGTAGACCAGGCTGGCCGCAAACTCACAGATATCCACCTGCCTCTGCCTTCCAAGTGATGGGGGATTAAAGGCATGTACTAACTCACCTGGCCTTTGATTAGTATTTTAAATACTTACTTTACTTTTATTTATATCTATGTCTGTCTCACTTGTTTGGGCACTGTCAGAAGCCAGAGGAGGGCATTGGATCACCATGGAGCTGGAATTATAGGCTGTTGTGAGCCAGCCACTGTGAATGCTGAGAAAGGACTTGGGTCTTCTGGGTGAGCAGCAAGCATTCAATCACTGAGCCATCTCTCCAGCACATGACCCATGTTCTTTTACTCTTAAAAATAGATGTGTCTCACTGTGTAACCCTGAGTGGCCTGGAATTTGAGATGTAGATCAAGCTGGTGAATCTAACTATTCACAATCCTCCTGTGTCAGCCTCTCAAGTTCTGGGATTACAAAGATGAGGCACAATGCCGACATAGTATTACATTTTATTTAAGGTTTCCTTTCAATCATCCCTATACTTTGAGGGCAATTTGCATGATGTTAGCTTAGTGACTTTTTATGCTGTTTTATGATTACAACATTTTTCACAAGCCACATGTTAGGAAGGTACAAGGGCAGTCTAAATCCCTTTTTAACTTTTAGCTCAAATGCCTTAGGATCAAAGCTTACAACATCTAGATCCAAGTCTTAGTGCTTAAAACGTTGAGCAATCTAACTTAAAAGAGATCATTTGCTTGCTTGGATGTCTTTTTAGTTTTTCGAAACAGGGTTTCTCTGTGTAGCCCTGGCTGTCCTGGAACTCACTCTGTAGACCAGGCTGGCCTCGAACTCAGAGATCTGCCTGCCTCTGCCCCTCAAGTGCTGGGATTAAAGGCGTATGCCACCACCGCCCAGCCATTTGGATGTCTTAACACTCCTTTAAAGATTTGTTTCAAAGACACTGTGTGTCTGTGTGTCTGTGTGTCTGTGTGTGGATGTGTGCACATGAATACAGGCACCTGTGGAGGCCAGAGGAGGGCATGAGATCCCCTGGAGCTGGTGCTCCAGGTGGCTATGAGACACTTGGTGTGGATGCTGGTGCCGTCAACTGCTCAGCATCCCTGCCAGCCCATCTCAATATTCTTAAAAGCACCTGCAGGTTAGGCAACCCATATAGGTATCAGACTTTGTGCTTAGCAAGTGTTCTCCTATGACCACCCAAGAGCAAGGCAGGCCAGCCTTGGTTCAGCAGCAAGCACAGGCACAGATAAAGGGGAAAAGGAAGAGGAATGCAGCCTAGCCAGATTCGGAATAATGATTGTGAATGTAAATGACATGGTTCTGTTGTTGAAAAAGCAGACTGTTGTTCTCGTTTGCAGGGAAGGGCGCCCATTGAATCATCAGTGGCGAGCGGGGGATCTGTGCTCCTTAGTCTATACAATGCTGTCTTCTGTTACTTGCTTCTGCTCAGCTTGCCGAGGGTCCCAGCCCTGGTGGGACTGAGCAGTGCTCAGTCGGTGCGGCTTTCCCTCTCGCTAGAAGGAGTAACCCACATTGTATAGATTCTGAGTGGCTGGGAGAGCAGCCCAGTCCTGGAAGCAGCTGCAGGCTGGTCGGGCCACCCGAGCTGGAAGCCTGTTGTCCCACCCTCATGCCCCCCAACCCACATCGTCTGGCTTCAGACCTGCTCTTAGACCCTCAGCGCCTTCAAAGTCCTGCTCCCCAGCACTCTCTGTGGTTGGCTAACCTTCCAGTCCATCACCATATAGCATGGACCCACCCCAGCCCAAATCTCTCTTTTCATTTCAGTACATCCCCATGCCAGTGCTCTATGGAGTCTTCCTCTACATGGGCGTGGCCTCCCTGAATGGCATCCAGGTAAGATTGTATCCTCCCCAGGCTAGTGTGACCTAGAGCCAGAACTTCATGTCTAATTGCGTGCTGCCAAGGTTCTAAATGCTGGCTGTCCCAATTCCATGAGAGAATAATGGTAATGATGCTACTTCCATTGTGCCACCAAAATGACTACACTAAGTACTTTACAGGTATCATATAATCAATGTGATTAGGCCCTTAGATTCCCATTTTACAGATGGAGAAACTGAGGCTCAGAATTTGAAAGCCAGGTCAAGCTAACTCTTATGAATCTTTCCTCCTTAATTCCCTAAAGCAACTCTATAAAAGAAAAGATTTTGTTTTGTTCTGCTTCACCATGAGGCCAGGGCCCCAGGCAGTTCGTGTTGCTGTTAAGATGGTTTCTTTTCACTTAAAATATGGACCATGTTCACGTTCCTTTAGTCACTCTCCGCAGGCTGTTTCCTACATCCAGTGCTCAGGGCCCCTTCTCTCTGTTATACATGCCTAGATACCATGAACCTATCATAAGGCCCGATTAGAAGTCCCCTCCCCAAGACCCTACCAGGTCATCACGTCCCCTAGTCCCAGAGCCCAGTAGGCCTTTGGCCCTGGAGTTTGACCTCTTGGTTGATCCTGTGCTATATACTCTTGCCAGTTCTGGGAACGCTGTAAGCTTTTCCTCATGCCAGCCAAGCACCAGCCGGACCATGCCTTTCTGCGCCACGTGCCCCTTCGCCGGATCCACCTGTTCACCCTGGTGCAGATCCTCTGCCTGGCCCTGCTCTGGATCCTTAAGTCAACCATGGCTGCCATCATCTTTCCAGTCATGGTGAGGAGGAGGGTGGGCTCCTTGGTGTTCGGCAGATTGGGCAGGGTGGTGCCACCAGCAGGTTTAGTGACCGTGAGCAGAGAACGGTGCCATAGAAACAGGACCCTGTAGAGAAACCCATATGCTGAGGTCAGGGCAAAAGTCATCCAGCCTACCCTGGAGGGCAGGTGGGGTGGGGGTGGGGTGGAGCGGGGTTGAAGAAGTGGAACAAAGCAGAAAGGCGAAGCTCCCAGTGCCGAACCTCAAGCTGGTCTTGGAAATAGAATATAATAATAAGCTTTTTACCATGTAAAAGGAATGCATTTGAAAAGATATATGGATCATAAGGGAGCAGAGACTGTGCTCAAAGATTTAAGAACTAGGGATGCTGCAATCTTCTGGCCTTGCTGGCTAGTTAGTCTCGGGGCCATTGGAATGGCTGCAAAGACACAGGCCATACACGGTCCCTGACCTCAGCTAGCTTGGGAGAAAATACAAGCTCGCAGTTGTCTTTAAGCTCCCACGAGGCTTCAGCCTTTCTGCCCTTCTTCCCACCCCAGATCCTGGGCCTTATCATTGTTCGAAGGCTCCTGGACCTGATTTTCTCCCAGCATGACCTGGCCTGGATTGACAATATTCTCCCAGAGAAGGACAAAAAGGAGACCGACAAGAAGAAGAAGAGGGGAAAAGAGGTCCATGAGACCGCAGAGGAGGAGGTGGGGATGGTGAGTGGTCTGGGCAGAGGGCAGAGACCGAGAGACTTGGTTCTGCCAGGGTGAGGGATGACTCTGTGGGTGGTCTTGGGTGCTGAGACCTGCCTGCCTAGAAGCAGGCGATGGCCACTACTGTGGGTTCTCTCTCGGGACCATTTTCAGGTCCTACTGTGGGTTCTCAGGATCATTTTCAAGTCCTTTGGGCAGAAGAGGCCTCAACATAGAAGGTAGCTGTAAGGAGAATTACCTGAGAAGGGAGCAGGTCGGGAAAGGATCCGCTGGGAACGCACATTGGCCCTGGACTCCAGGGGTATTGCCCTGGTAACAGCTTAGCTTGGGCCTACCTACATGGGATCAGGGATGGGAGTGGCAACAGTGGTCATGTGGTTGCCCCACCTGCTCTTCCCCTCTCCTATGCTTCTTTCATCCCAGTCAGGGAGTCGAGAGCCACACATCAGCCCACGTCGGACAGTAGACACCAAAACTCCAGGCAGAAAGATTTTCTGATTCAAACACTCACTACAAATGATGGCAACTCTTCCCCAAATGGAACATGACCTCCAAGATGAATATATAGCCAAGTCTAAGAGAATTAAGAACCCCATTCCTACTTTGATGACTCCCTTTCCTGCCATGCCAAATTCCTAGTCTCCCCCATTTGACTCGTAACCTTCACATACCTTTTGCCAATGAAAACTGTTTGTAGACAAATCTTCTAACTGTAATGACTTCTCCTTCCTTAACTGCTGCCCTCTTACAGGAGAGAGCCTTTATGCACTTTAACAAAGGAGGAAAGTTCTGGGGCTGGGGATATGGATGGGTTGGTAAGGAGCTTGTGCAGCATGCATGAAGCTCTGGGTTCTATTTCTAGTACCTTATAAGCCAGGCATGGTCATGCATACCTGTTAGTTGAGGTTGAGAGTTGGGTCAAGAGGTTGAGACAGGAGAACCAGGAATTTAAGGGCATCTCCATCCCCAGGCACATAGTGAGTTTGAGACTAGCCTGTAGAGGGAGGGAGGTGGGGAGGGATAAAGGGAAGGAGGGAGGGAGGTGGGGAGGGATAAAGGGAAGGAGGGAGGGAGGGGTGGAGGAAGGGCTCAGATCCAAGCACCTTATTTTATTTTAAGATTTATTTATTTTTATTGTGCATGTATTGCCAGTGTCTGTGTCTGGGTGTATGTGGCTGTGTGCTCGGGAGTACAGGTCCCTGTAGAGGTTAGAGGTCAGTAGGGAGCATTAGATCCCTGGGGCTGGAGTTACAGGTGATTGTGAGGCACCCAGAGTGGTGCTGGGAACCAGACTCCAGCCGTGGGCAGCCAGAGTTCTTCGCTGCTGCTGAACCACCTCTCCAGCCCTGCCCTCCGCCAGGGGTCTTTTCCGTTGTTATTTCATGTGCACTGGTGTTTTGCCTGCATGTGTGTCTGTGTGAGGAGGGTGTCGGAACACCTGGAACTGGGAGTTATAGACACTTGTGAGCTGCCAGGTGGGTGCTGGGAATGTAATCCAGAATTTCTGGAAGAGCAGCCAGTGTTCTTAACTACTGAGCCACCTCTCCAGCCCCGCACCAAGTGCCTTTAAATAACAAGTGCTTTTTCTTTGGTTTCTTCAGTAAACAACTGAGCAATTCCCATGTGCCAGGAGTTACTCCAGGTCTGAGTCTCTGTGTTTTATGATACATAGACTCAGTAGAAGAATGAGATTTGCATCACACACACATACAAAAAAAAAAAAAAAAAAAAACCTCACCTTACAAGTGTCTTTATGGCGAAGCTTCTACTGTGACTGCTTACACAGCAGATGTATCGGTCTATAGTATACTGCTATAATCGCAGCAGATTATACCCTTTGGAGAGATAGTCCTGGCTGAATTCCTTCCCGTGTCCTGGTGTCCTGGGCTGTCGAACAGTGGGTAACCGTGCTGTGATGCCTTGGTGGGTCCAAGTGTTTACTGCAGCTCTCAGTACTTGATCTGGGTGGGAAGAGGATGGTGGCTCCCACACCGTGCACGTGTGCATCTTGCGTCTCTGTGAGGAAACCTGAGTGGTTGTCTTGCTGTTTATCTCCCTTCCCGTTGTTTTTCTCCAGCCCCAGTTCCTTCCTCCCTCAGTTGTAAAGATCCCCATGGAAGGTATCCCATCTGATCCCCAAAATGGTATCCACTGTGTCGCCAGTAAGTAAAGCCCCTTCTTTCTCCCTTCCTACTCAGGGCCAGCCTCCCACCCCTCCCCTGAGGGGCGTCCCCTTGTAGCTCAGTGATCTGCGGGTTTTAGATGCCGAGGACTCCTATGCCAGGGAGAAATAAAAACGACTGGTCAAGAGCATAAGGAACGCCGCCATATGGAGACACCCCCCTTTCCCCACAAAAGAGCATCCTCCAGTCTTCAGTTTAGACAGGGCCGCCATTCCTAACTTTCCTTCGGCCCCCATGGCTTTGCTGGCCTTCCCCTTCATTGTTTTAGAACACGTCTGTCCAACCAACTGTGGCCCCCGAGTCTCCCACACGTTTTCCTGGAACTGTGGTGATTGAGAATCCCAGTCATCATTCCATATTAGAGAGACAGCCATGGAGGAGTCCAGCCCTGGCTCTGGGCTGCGATCCTGTTCAAAGCCATAGGCACCTGCCACTTCTGACTGGCAGGTTGCTGGGAAAGTCAGGTTATGCTCATGAAGACCCTTCTAGATCCTTCCTAGCCTCTAATTCTTCCCCAGTGGTAGACAGTCCAACCTGCCCTTGTAGTCTTCTGAAGGATGCAACAGAGCCCTGATAGAAGATAATGGAGGGTACTATCAGAACTTGTCACTCTCCTCAAAGTCAGGTAGGGGGTGGGGGTGGGGGCAGCACATCCCACTGGCACCCTCAGGGGCCCTTGAGGGGTGTCCATCACAGCACAAGGTCACCTGAGGTTTTCTTCTTCTCCTGTCCTACTTTTGGTCGTCCTCTCAGTCCTGGCCCTCCCCATGTCCTTCCTAACCAGCTAAGGACCCCTGTATGCGAGATTGAGCCCGAAGCCTCTCATCCATCCTCTGTGAGGCCCCAGTATTCCTTCCCCCTGTGCTGTGTTGACTAGGGCTGAAGACAGAACACAGAGAGGGTGAGGGAGTTCTGGAGAACTAGAACATTCCCGGCACCCTACTGGGCCTGCTCACAGCTGGCGTTCTCATCTCCCTCCAGGAAAAAGATCTTCCAGTTGGAGTTACTCTCTCTGACTCCTCCTTCAGTGGCTCAGAACTGGATCGAAGGTAAAGGCTGTCTCTACCTCTCTTTTCCGTGTGCGTGGGTACAGGGTTACTGACTAGGCCACAGGAGATTTATCAGTGGGTACACTCATAAGGAAATGACTCTCTCCCCCAGCAGCCATAAACTGCCAGTAGCCAGGCAGTGGTGGCGCACGCCTTTAATCCCAGCACTTGGGAGGCAGAGGCAGGCAGATTTCTGAGTTCGAGGCCAGCCTGGTCTACAGAGTGACCTCCAGGACAACCAGGGCTATACAGAGAAACCCTGTCTCGAAAAACCAAAAAACAAACTGCCAGTAGGTTCTTGAGGGGCTGGGGTGGGGGAAGGGCTCACGGGAGATAAACTCCTGAACATCAGACAAGCTTAAGCAATGGCTGCAGGCTTGAGGGGTGAGGCCAGCTTTGTTGGCCCACACCTGGGAGACCGGTGAGTAATCTGGCCATGGAGATCAAGAACTAAATGTATGTGCTCATTGCCGTCAACATGGTTTTCAATGCACAAAGGAATTCAACTTCAGAAAAGGAACATACTGCAAAACACTGCATTGAATACTGAAAGCAAACACAGACCAAAGAAAGCAATGAAATCAAGAAAGCTTGATTATCTGTAACTAGAAGCTTGGGTAGATATGCAAAGGGTCAAAACACAAGGCACTGCAAGGAATAAAACAGCAGGAGGGTTAGTTATCACAGGTCAGAAAAGATTGAAGAAAGCTAACTAGAAAGAAGAGATAGAAACATTCAGGAAAAGGACTGGGGGTGGGGGTGGAGGGGGGCAGGTGGGGTTGTGTGTAGTTCAGTGGTTAGAGTGCCTGCCTCTCATGAAAAAAGCCCTGGGTTCAATCCCCAGAACTTTATGAAATCAAGAATAGTGTCTACAATCCCAGCAGAGCCAGGAGGATCAAGAGTTCAAGATCATCATTTGCTATGGACCAAGTTCAAGGCCAGCCGGGGTTATATGAGACCCTGTCTCAGAGGGAAAAACAAAACATTTTTTTTCAAGTATCCAAGGTCTAGATGCCAGGAGCCCTCATACCTCGTGGTGTTCTCGATGAGATCCCAGGCATGAGGAGAGTCTTGCAAACAGCAGGTCCTGGATATGACTCAAGCTGTGTGGGTGTCGGTGTCAGGGTGTGTAGGTGTGTGTAGAGGCCAGAAAGGTTATCAGATCCCCCAGAACTATGTTGCAGGTGGTTAGGAGCCACCACATGGTTGCAAGAGCACCCTTCTGCAAGAACAAGTGCTCTTTAACCACTGAGCCATCTCCCCCCAAATATCTTTTTTTTTTAAATATTTATCTTATGTATATGAATACTGTAGCTGTACAGATAGTTGCGAGCCACCATGTGGTTGCTGAGATTTGAACTCAGGACCTTCAGAAGAGCAGTCAGTGTTCTTAATCACTGAGCCATCTCTCCAGCCCCCCAAATATCTTTAAAAAAGAAAGCATTTATACTGAATCAAATCTCTAACTACTGGCAGCTTTTCCAGAGGACCCGAGTTTGGTTCCTAACATCCACATGGCTGCTTGGGACCATTTGTCATCCCAGTTCTGGGTGACCTGAACCCTTTTTGTGGACACAAAGGCACCGAGCACACAGGTGTTGTGTAGACACACCTTCCAGACATGCAGTGCTGTACTTGGGGCTGTAGAGGGACATGCAAAGGCACAGTGCCACGTGTGAGAACAAGCATGTGCACATATGAAACTATGTGATCTCAGGGGAATATAGTCTTATCCAGGACAGAAAGACCTGCCTGGTGGACAGACTGGGCCAGAGCAGAGGAGGAAAGTCCAGTCCAGGGCGTGGGAACATGCCTAAGGCAACATTTGAAAGCACACCCACAGGGATTGATGGGCAGTTCTGGCGGGCTTTGTCCACCATGTCATGGACTCTGGTTGCTGTCCTTTTAACAGTGAGAACAGAACAGTCAGATTTATGATTCAGAAAGTTGGCTTTGGCAGCCATTTAAGTAGGTTAAAACAGGCTTCGACCAGTTCAGTGACGATGGCTGAAAGCCCAGCAGATAGAGGACACTTTGTTCTCTGGATGCGCCTCGGAGAGGCAGAGGCAGGAGGATCAGGAATTCAAGGCCATTCTTAGCTACAAAGAAAGTCTTAGGCTACATGAGACCTAGTATCAAAAAACAACATTGAAAAGGGTAGAAAGATGGCTCAGTAGGTAAAAGTGCTTGCCACCAAACTTGGTGACCTGAGTTAAAAAAAAAATGGTGGCTCAGGTCTTTAATCCCAACATTTGGGAGGCAGAGGTAGGTGGGCAGGTCTCTGCAAGTTCAAGGTTTAGCCTGGTCTACACAGTATGACCCTTTGGGAAAAAAGATATAAAAATAAAACATGATGGGAGTTTAATCCCTGGGACCTATATGGTGGATGGAGATAATCAACTCCTGCATTGTCCTCTGGCATCCACTCTTGAACTTCCAAACATTTTTTATGGAAAATAAATAAATGAGACTGGGTTTTTCTTATATAGCCCAGGTTGCTCTTGAATTCAGATCCACCATTTGTCTCTGCCTCCTGAGTGCTGCCTGGATTCTAAGAATTTTTGTTTAAAAAAAAGTCGCATGCATGTGGTACACAGACAGAAATACATGCAAACACCCACACACATACTTTTTTAAAGATAATAAGCAGCAACAGAACTGTCCCATCAGAGCCCTGCTCTGTGGCTAGTGCTGAACACACCCGAGACTACATACACTCTTATTCTTTCTTCCTGCTCTGTCCCACTCAGCATCACCCTGCATTTCAAAATCTCTTGTCCGGCTTCACCTGCTTTCAGCTACTCACGGAATCCGGTCTTCATGGTGCCACAGGTGAGGATAGAGATGGAGTCTGACCTCAACCTCACAGACGACGAGGACTATGGGAGAGAGGTGGGCGGGGAGACCACCCTCTAGCCCAGCACTGCTCTTCCCGCCTGGGGGCAGGGTAAAGCCTGGCCCTGGCTTCATCTAGAGCATACCAAACCTTTCACCTGCTTCCTTACCCACTGACCAATTAGACAACTGGAGGCCTTTCAGGGACGTCGGACATAGACACAAAGCTCTCCCCTTCCCTTTGCAGTTCTTAAAATACTGAAAACATACGGCTTAAAATGCCACCCATCATAGATATAACCTTTCTTGTGAAAAGAATAAAAATATTTTCCAAAGTTACAAATAACATAAATGGCCAGTGGTGGACTTACATTTAAAATATATACTGATTTAGTCTCTTCTATGTAAAACAAATACCAGTTTAGTATCTTTCAAAGGTTTGACTGACATCTAAGTGACTTGGTCTTGAAGGTCTGAATGTGTCCTGGAGGTTTGCACGATAGCTTTCACCTCCTTCTGCTTGAAGTCCAGTCCTCTGTTCAGTGGGCCTGGCTTTTTAAGTGTGGCTAGGCCTTCCACACACTGAAAAGCCCGTTCTAAAATTATTACTGGAAGAACCTGTCTATTAGTGGATTGTTTTAGTTTGAGATGGGTGCTCACTATGTACTCTCAGCTTTCCTGGAACTTCGTGTAGATCAGGCTAGCTTCAGAATTCAGAGACCCACTCGTCTCTGGGATTAAAGGCATGTGCCTCCATGTCTGGCCCTGAGTGGATTGTTTTTAAGGCAAAATAGTGTCCATTAATTGAACTCACATTAGATCAACCAAATGACCCTTTAAATTTGTCACTGGCTTGATCACCTGGAGTCTGTCTACTTGCTGATGTATTTGAGTAGGTCCTCTCTCTCCCTGCACCACAATTTTGTAATAGTTAAAGCCCAAATCTCCACTCTCAAGAACATTGCATGTTAAGCAGCTAATGTTTGTAATCAAGTACTTTATACCAGTGGTTGGAAGGAACACCATTCCCAGCTGGAGTAAGACCACCAGCTCTTCACTGATCTAAACCCTTTCCAACACAAAACTGTCCGTCTTCTTCTGCACCAATCCTGGGAGAGCTAACGGCATCCAGGTTTCAAAGTCTCACTGATCTGGAGTAGCACTCTCTGCAGATTAAACTGTAGCATCGTGACAGACTTGGAGATGAGTGTGCTTCATGAACCAAACGAGCTGGGAAACTAGTTAGCTTTTAAAAGGCTGATCATTCCATCTAATTTTCACCTTAAATGTCGTTTATATTTTGTGTACACGTGAACATTTTTAACTCTTAACATGCTGGTGTATTACCTCTCCATTCACTTAGGAATTTCTTCCATCTTTAATGTAAACTGCTCTTCAATAAAGCTTAAATCGTGTCTGCTTACCTTACACCATGTCTAATAACTGAGGGAATGTTGCCTATAACATGTACCATACCCTACTTATAAAAATACCCACAACAAGGGGGCTGGAGAGATGGCTCAGTGGTTAAGGACACTTGCTGCTCTTGCAGAGGACCTGGATTTGGTTCCCAGCACTTTCATGATGGCTCACAACTATCTGAACTCTAATTCTAGAGGACTTAAGGCCCTCTTCTGGCCTCCACATGGCGTGTGCGCACACACACACACACACACACACACACACACACACAGACACACACGCAGGCAAGTACTTTCACATATTTTAAAAAG
The DNA here is from genome assembly GCA_019843815.1 of Montemys delectorum. Classification (NCBI taxonomy): domain Eukaryota; kingdom Metazoa; phylum Chordata; class Mammalia; order Rodentia; family Muridae; genus Montemys; species Montemys delectorum. Next base: position 11,572 of record JADRCD010170237.1, on the reverse strand, counting down.
AAAAAAAAACAAGCCCATCCTTTGAAGAGTAAATGTTCCTGGCAGAGGAACAAAGGAAAAATAGGTCAGTACTGCATGGCTCACCCTTCTGCTTCAGGCTGCCTAGAGTGAAGATTGACTCTCTCAGCCTAAGTCCAAACACCCATAAGAACACGCAGGGATGGAAGTTCAGCTTGCACCTTTTAGTCTGTCTGTCAATCAAACTACTGCACAGCAGGTTTGGCATATATCTACTGCACACATGGGGACATGTATTAAGATTTTTTGCAAGCAAGCAAGACCTTTGTAGTGAGTGATGCATGAATGAAGGGAATAGAAGACACATAGAATCACTTACATAAATCTTAAAGATTAACCAACTCTTGGCTTGGAATTGCCTGTTGGGATACGAAAGGGTTTAAGCTGGGTTCTCCACAGCTCCTCCTAGAGTGGAAGTAATCTAGGAACAGCTAGCCTAGAACATTGGGGAGGAAATAGTAATGGGTTTTGTCTGACTGAGACAAAAGCATTTCAGAAACTCATTCCACATCCGACAGATGGGCTTTATTTAAAAACTGTAAGAAGCCGCAGTGAGCGGTGTTAGCCAGCAGATGGCGTTGACATCTGGTGCTCTCCCAAGTTTACAGAGAAACTGCGCATGTGCCTAGGGACAAAGACCGCCAAGTCACTAGCCATCCCGGGCGTATTATGCTCCTGAGCAAACAGCCAATCAGAGATGAGCATGCCGCTCCAGGGCATATATAAACAGTGCTTTTGGAGTGTAGGGGGTCGCCCTCTGGAAGATGTAATAAAGAATGGCTGCAGAAGGATCCTGTGTGTCTGTCCGTGATTTCCTGCCAGCAAGAAATCACGGACAGAC
>JADRCD010170237.1:0-10613 GCA_019843815.1 Montemys delectorum | reverse complement strand
ACAGAGAAACTGCGCATGTGCCTAGGGACAAAGACCGCCAAGTCACTAGCCATCCCGGGCGTATTATGCTCCTGAGCAAACAGCCAATCAGAGATGAGCATGCCGCTCCAGGGCATATATAAACAGTGCTTTTGGAGTGTAGGGGGTCGCCCTCTGGAAGATGTAATAAAGAATGGCTGCAGAAGGATCCTGTGTGTCTGTCCGTGATTTCCTGCTGGCAGGAAACCTGCGCGTACGACAAAAAACAAACAAACAAACAAACTCAACTGCAGCAAAACCCTTTAATAAGAAAGTCTGACTAAGTCTTATGTTAACACAAGCTCCTGGATAACTTTCAGGAAAGCCAACAGGGCACGCGAAAGGCGTGTAGGCAGCTGCCGACGGTGCTTTGGTGCCATGAGCTGCCCTCGTGATTATCACCCTCAAGTTTTTGTTTTGTTTTTTTTCAAAAAAATAGGCCTCAAAGCATATACCAAAGAAAACAGACACACAACTCTCTAACAGTCTGAAACTTAAAAAGTGTAAATGTGCTGCAAAAGCCAAACATGATAATACACACGTCATTTATAAAATGAGCTTCTTGATTCTAGAAAATTAAAATAGGGCGAGCTCACAGAAGGATTAAAAGCAAGTGGGGAGACTCTAAACCTTCCCTGATGACCCACCACAGGGGGACAGCTAGTAAGGCCGGGCTTTCGTCTACCAGCCCAGCCAGCCGAGCTCTCCTCAGGGCAATCTGGGCACTCCTGGCTGCACAGAGAGTAAGGGAGTGCCGTCGAGACCCAGTGCTGCTGTCTCTTCCTTTCCTTTAATTTTTCTCTACTAAGGTTTCCTTTGGTTTGAAAGTTGAACTCAAAGGCTTGGGACCTAAGATGAGTCATCAACTTGTATTGGAATAGCACTTGGGAAATGAGAGCCTAAAACGGCAGATTTTCTTTCTTTCTTTTTTTTTTTTTCTTTTCTTTTGATGAAGTCCAGCATCCACTCTCAGTGTGAGGACGTCTCCCATGCATCACCAGGTCAAAGGCAGGGACACTGATGGGCACCCTGGTGAGGGTCTGTAGAGCCATGCGCACACGCAGCCACCCGTTTAAGCTTTCAATAAATACGAACATTTTAAACCATTTCAACAGAATAAATTAAAAATATTGCATTCCTCTTGGCCCGCTTTGCCTCTCAGGCTGGCTCCGAGCGCTGCTAGTTGGTGGCGACTCCGCGCTGTTTGGACTTCAATACTTCTAGCTCCTCTGGCCTTAGCACTTTCTTTGCAGCGATGATGGTGTTCTTCATGAGCATGGCCACGGTCATGGGACCAACACCGCCGGGGACAGGAGTGATGTAACCAGCTTTCTTCTTGACTCCTGCATAGAAACAAGATAGGCAGGCTGCTTCAGATGTGTGTGGCAAAGGTCACATGGTACTTTATCATGTTATAAAAAAATATTCGTGCTTGCTTCGGCAGCACATATACTAAAATTGGAACGATACAGAGAAGATTAGCATGGCCCCCACGCAAGGATGAAGCATTCCATATTTTTTTGTTTGTTTGTTTTTTGGAGGGGAAACTGGGAAAGGAAAAATTTACATGTAAATAAAGAAAATACCTAATTAAAAAAAATTCAAAAAAGAGCAATAAGAAATGTAACAGCTGGGGCAGTGGTGGCATATGCCTTTAATCCCAGCACTTGGGAGGCAGAGACAGGCAGATTTCTGAGTTTGAGGCCAGCCTGGTCTACAGAGTGTGTTCCAGGACAGCCAGGGCTACGCAGAGAAACCCTGTCTCAAAAAACAAAAAATAAAAAACAAAAAAATTAAAAAAAGAAGTGTAAGAGCCTTCATTAGCTTCAAACTGGGCAGGAAAGAGTTGGAGAAATGGTTCAACAGGTAGAAGCACTGGCTCCTCCTACACAGGAAGTAGGTTGGGCTCCCAGCACCAGCTCATAACCATCGTAACTCCAGTTCCAGGGCACCTGACACCCTCTTCTGACCTCTGTGGGCACCAGGCACACGCATGGTGCACATACATATACACGCAGGCAAAACATCCACACATACAAAACAAATCTTTAACTTTTTTTTAAAATAGCATCTACAGGCCAGGGCATAGATCAGTGGTAAAACACTGGCTAAACAGACAAGGACCTGAGCTCAAGCCTTAGAACCTGTGTCAAAAAGGCAGACGCGTTGGTGTGTGCCTGCAATCCCAGTGCTGGGAGGCAGATAAACAGATTCCTGAGGCATGGTAGTCAGCCAGCCTCTAATATCAGCAAGCTCCAGGTGAATACTCCAAGTCATGAACTGAAGAGACCTAGGACATACACAGTGACACACATACACACATAAAACACACTAACATACATATATAACACACATGTATAACATACACATTAACACATAGATGCACTGGGCAGTGGTGGCAGCACATGCCTTTAATCCCAGCACTTGGGAGGCAGAGGCAGGTGGATTTCTGAGTTCAAGGCCAGCCTGGTCTACAGAGTGAGTTCCTGGACAGCCAAAGCTACCTGCTGAGACCTTGTCTCAAAAAAAAAAAAAAAAGAAACTAAGAAAGAAAGAGAGAAAACAATCTGTCCTAATGTCTATGAAAGGTAATATTTACAAATTACACTAAATACCTTCAAAATCCACATCTCCAACCAATTTGGGCTTCCCAGTGATAGGGTCTTGAACTCTGTTTATTCCCACATCGATGACCGCTGCTCCTTCCTTGATCATGTCGGCTGTGATCAGATTTGGAATGCCTAATGACAGAGAGCAACGATCAACAGGACACTGAAGGCAACATACTTCATTTTTGGATTTTCATTTATTGTAGATTTATTAATTTTATGTGTAGAAATGTTTTGCCTGAATGTCTCTATGTGCACCATGTGCCTGCAGTGCCCATGGAGGCCAGAAGGGGGCATTATAGTCATAGGACATTATAAGTGGTACCTGGAGGAGCGCCACTAACTAAGGAACTTTTTAAACTGTACATGGAAATACTCTGAGGGTAGGAGCACCTTCCTCCTCCAGTCTACAGTGGGGCGACAGGTACAAGTATTCCAACTGCAACTCCAGCTCAAAGAATCAGTGCTGAGGAGCATTAGATGGGATGGCAGTTGGGTGGGTGAGTTCAGACAATTCATATATATACACACACATATACAAGTCTAGACATGCACTTTAGAGCTCTTACCAGCAGCAGATATCACAATGTCCGCAAGGATTGTGTGCTTCTTCAGCTGCTCTTTGGGAGTGTATCGGTGAGATATTGTGACTGTGGCATCACCTGAGAGGCAAAAACAGATGCCTTGAATTCCAAATCCAGGCTGGGATGGAAGTAGGGTTCAGCTGTTCACAGCACTGCAGAAACCCAACACCTTGGAAAATCACGAGTTTGCATTATCTCTTAGAGCCAATACTCAGGACAGAGAGAAGGGTCGTGTGCACGCGTGTGCGTGTGCGTGTGCGTGTGTGTGTGTGCATGTGCGTGTGTGTAAACATGTTTGTCAAGCATTCCTACCAGCTGAGTCTGACCCCGGAACCCATACACAATAATAACTGAAATAAAAATTTAAACACAATCACTACTTGGTGTGGGGTCTGGCACTGCTCTCAGCTCGACCCTTTGGGGTCACGTACAATCACATTTAATCTACTTCCTATGTCATGGACTTTACAGTTTTCCCTTGGTCACGGCAGCTCATTATTACAGCAATGTTACGCAATCCTTGACTTTGCTTTCCCTTAGATGAATTAACAGAACATGACATGACACGCTCGTTGGGTCAGTTAATTCCTCTGCAGGAGCCACTGTACTTTTCCTCCCAAAAGACCCAGAGCAGGACACCAATTCTGAGTAAGATAAGCTCGTGGGTGCTGTCCAAGCCATAACTGACAATTTCTAATTGCCTCCAAGCAAGCTTTACTCAAAACTCGGATCTGGCCAGGCAGTAGTGGTGCACGCCTTTAATCACAGCACTTGGGAGGTAGAGGCAGACGGATTTCTGAGTTCGAGGCCAGCCTGGTCTACAGAGTGAGTTCCAGGACAGCTGAGGCTACACAGAGAAACCCTGTCTTCAAAACAAACAAACAAACAAACAAACAAAAACAACAACAAAAAACCCAGATCTGAGGCTAGTTCCAGGATCCTTGGTGGCACTGAGGGCAGCCTTCCACACCACCGTTACTTCTGAGTGTTGACAGAGGTCCCAGGTGGCCTTTGAGAGTTATCACACAACAGAAAAGGGGACCTCCTCACCCCCAGGCCGTTCGTGAGCGCCATCTGTGTGCAGCAACATTGCAATCGGCATTCCAACGTTTTTTGATCTGCCTGCCACCACCACATTCTTCCCTAAGGTTGGAATGCCTGCAAAGATAAATAACAATAAATAAACACACACACCCCGAGCGACACAGCACAGATTCAACTTTGAATAAGCACGATCAAGGCCACATCTCAAAATGTCTTGTTGCCTACCACCATGCTTCACACAGAACTTGAATTTGTTCACTAGTTCCACAACGAGCGAACCATTCAGCTACATAAATTTGCATTAAAAGTAGTCCTGGTCTGTCTCAGAATGTGTACCCGAGGAAGGCAGATGACCCGGGTCACAAACCCAATCATTAATCTACCAGCTGGTCATGGCTGGGACTGCCTCACAGAGAAGGTGCAGAGAACACCGAACACATTCTGGAAACTACAAAATGTCCCATGGATCCTTGCTGTCACCACTGTTAAACCTAACAATTCCTTCTCCAAGGCTTGAAGAATCTAGCAGAGCGGGATCCCATGCTTTGCGGTTCTGGGGGTTTCTGCCAGTTCTAAGTACAGGTTGACTATCCCTTACCTGAAGTGTGTGAGGCTAAGAACAATATCGAGGTTTTTTTTTCAGATTTGGGGATATCTGCATGGTTTCTATTTGGTTAACATTTCAAAACTACCAGTGCTGAAAGGCTTTCAGATGTTCAGACTGGGAATGCCCAACCTACACTATGTTTATAATACTTAAACAGAAATGCAATTTAAACACACACCTACCCGTTCGCTTAATTATCTCCCACACGCCCCATGGGGTTGCTGGCAGCATGGAATACTGGTCCAAGCACATTCGCCCCACGTTAATGACATGAAAGCCATCAACATCCTTGTCAGGAGAAACAGCATTGCAGATCTTTCTCTCATCAATGTGCTCTAAAAAAAGAAATCAAGGCCATGCCCTGAAGACCTGGTTGTGATGTAAAGGCTGCCCTGCCCCAGTGTTATCAGGCTCGGTGTGGGGATCAACTCTCTCTGACTTGATGCACAGAATGAGTGGACAGTAAGCAGAAGCCAAATACCACATCCCTCCACTCTCCTTTATACGAAGATCTCTATCAGGCTGCGAGGGACAACTCAGATGAGTTATCCCAGCACTTGGAAGGCTGAGGCAGGAGGACTACTCCAAGTCTGAGGCCAGCCCAGACTGCACACTGAAACTGAATACTTTTTTAAGCACTTCAAATAGCGCCTCTGCTCAGAAATCATTTCTTTTTTACTTTTAAATTTTATTTTATTTTCTGTATGTACGTGTTATGGGTGTTTTGCCTGCATGTGTGTTGAGTCCTCTGGAAGAACGGCCAGTGCTCTTAACCACCAAGCTATCTCTCAAGCCCAAATGTTATCTTTGGAAAACGAGCACTCACCCGGGAGCGGCAGCTGGACAAGGAGGCCGTCTACGTTCTCATCGTCATTCAGTTTCCTGATTGAATTCAATAGCTCTTCCTCTGAAACTGAGGCTGGTTTCACAATTGTCTCACTGTTGATTCCTAACGTAAGAAAGGTCAAGGCTTAAAACAACATCAAGGTACACTGCTCCAAACCAGAGGGAATGAATAAGACTAAGTTCTTCTCTGGGGGATAAAAAAAAAAAAAAAAGAACACCAAAGCACTTAATACACATCTGTGGTGTGTAACCACCATGGAAGCTAAGTTAACTGTCCACGGCTGTAACTGCCTTACAGGCTCACAGCTAACATACTCCAAAACACTAGCTCAGGGCTCCTCCTGCACTGTTCTGTGCTTATTCAATGACCTCATGCTGAAACAAGGAGCCAGAGCCTCAGATAAAATGCCAGCCAGAGAGCTGGAGAAATGGCTCAGTATGCTTGCCGAGGACCGGAGTACAACGACACACATCTGTAACCCCGGGGCTTGAGCGGTGAGACCACAGGATTCCCAGAGCCTATTGGCCAGCCAGTCTCCGGGTTCAGCGATAGACCCTGACTCAATAAATAAGGTGAAGAGTAAAGACGCACACATGCACACAGCAGCACACAGCAGCACTCACTTAATAAACAAACAAATGAGTGTAATAAATAGTATAAGTTAAAAAACAGTCTGTCTTGGATGTTCAAGCATCATGGGAAAGATCGAGCAGCAGGATGAAGAGGCCTCTGTGATGTGGTTAAACAGACGGCTGAAGGAAGTGACTGATTTCTGAGAAGTGGCTTCTGCTGAGTTCTTCACTGACGGGGCTTTATCATCATGGGGCTGAAGCAGCTTGAGTCTTGGGGGATGGGAGATCTGTGTCTGTCCTTGAGGCATTGCACATTACCATGTGACAGCAGTCTAGAAGCAGCTGGCTTAGACGCGCCTGTGTCTGCTCATGTGACAGTCAGTCTTCAGAGCACCTGGTGTCTTCCCTTCGGATGTGGCTGGACGAATGACCAATCCAAGGAGCCAGCTCACTAACCCAAGACAGAGATGCTCAGGGGAAGCAAATGTAAAATGTATTCAAGGCCATTGGTAAAATGGTAAGGCCAAAACAGAATAGAAATCACAGCCCTGAAGCCGCAGTAAGACAACTAACTGAAGGCCCTCTATAGGGCCAACTCTTTCCACAGTTTTGACTCCGTTTTATCACACTAGTCTTGTGTATTTGAGTTTTCTGCTTTTATTGTTGCTGTAAAGTGTTTTTTGTTTTGTATTTTAGATTTTTTGAGACAAGGTCTTATGTAGTTCTGGATGACCTCAAACTTGCTATGTGGCCAATGCTAGCCTTGAATTTCCTGGTCCTTCTGACTCTGGCTCCAACAGTGCTGGGCTTATGGTCTGGGCAGTCAGTCACTCAGGGCTCTACTCAGAGAGAAGCCCGGCGGCACAGACCAGTAGGGCTCTGATGATGGCACTTACCCACTTCAGCTGCTGCCCTGGTTTTGTTGAGAACATAGGAGTGACTGGCAGGATTGTCACCAACCAGAATGACACTGAGGTGTGGCCGCTTGTTGCCAGAGGCCACCCACTCTTCCACCTCCTGCTGTACTTCTTGCTTGATCTGCTGGGCTAGTTTTCTTCCGGAAATGACGACAGCTTCATTTCTGTAGAAGGTGACACGGTCACAAAAAATGTAACTTGGATATTTGCACAGAAAAAAAAGAAAGAAAAAAAAAAAAGATCGATCCAACTAGAAAAATCATCAAACACCAAAGGCTTACGTTTAAATATGAGATCCAAAGGAGAGATACCTTGTTTTTAAAGATATATTTATTAATTATATATATATATATATATATATATATATATATATATATATATGAGTACACTGTAGCTGTCTTCAGACACACCAGAAGAGGGCATCAGACCCCATTACAGATGGTTGTGAGCCACCATGTGGTTGCTGGGATTTGAACTCAGGACCTCTGGAAGAGCAGCCAGTGCTCTTAACTTCTGAGCCATCTCTCTAGGCCCCGAAGGAGATATTTAAGGGCAGCCACCAGCCACCAGTTGAGGATGGTCACAGTGGCTGAAATAGCTCTTGTGGAGCTCAGAAGCTTACGATGCTGACAGCCGGCACTTGCCCAGGTAAGATTTCAGATGAGGGTCTCTCGGTGCCACCTCCTTATCCCTGCCCAAAGTTTTCAGTGGACATTTTCCTCAGCCCCTCCCTGCTCTGAGGCTAACCAGCTTCTCTGAATATTGGTGTTCCACTTGAAGTTTGTGTTGTGCTGCTGGTATTAATATCCGGCCATGTTTCCTAGTGGGTATTTTATGTGTATGGGTGTTTTGCCTACATCTATGCATGTGTACCATTGTGTGTGCAATGCCCAAGGAGGTCAGAAGAGGGGCTCAGATCCTGGGGAAATGGAGATCGAGACAGTTGTAAGCTGCCACGTGGGCACTGGAAATAGAACCTGGGTCCTCTGCAAGAACAAGTGTTCTTAACTACTGAGCCCCTCTCCAGCCCCAGTGAACTGGGTTTCATTTTGACAGTACTGTATAATACAGTGCTCCCTCTTCAAATACTGGTTCCAAAATGCCCTCTGAAGAGCTAAGTCCTTTATAGAAAGCAGTGTAGTATTTGCATAATCTAAGCATATTTCCCCCCACCCCTTAAATTACCTTTAGATTGTTTATAAACCTAACACAATGCAATTCTATGTGAACAGTTGTTATAAGTAACAAGAAATAAAGGTCCATATATGTTTAGAATGATGCAGAGAACTTGACTGTATACAAACTATATCATGTGGCTAGATTAACAAACGCCATACTGGGCAAGTCAAACCTCAAAATGCCCACCACTGCCCAGTCCCTCTCTGGGACTGCTGTGATAGAGGGTGTGGTAGCTAGTGTTGTCACCTTGGCCAAATCTGGAATCCCCTGGAAGATGGACCTTTGACATGCCAGTAAGGCATTACCATCTCAACTCCTTGAGGGGGAAAACCCATGGTGGGTGATGCCGTTCCCTAACCAGGATAGAAAAAAAAAAAAAATGGAGAAACGGTCAATGGTGAAGCACACCTTTAGATGCAGCATTCCAGAGGCTGAGGCAGGCAGATCTCTGAGGCCAGCCTGGTCTACACAGTGAATTCTAGAACAGCCAGGGCTACATAGGGGATTATCACAGCAACAGAAGTAACTAAGACTAGGGTAGAGTCTTTCTCACAAGTGCTCTCTTGGCCATTCACAGCCGACATACCCAGGGTATCCTTGGCTTGACATGGCTGAGTCCAAGGCCAGCTTAAGTACACGGGATCCTGGAAAGGGGTCTGGGAAGAAGGAAGATGTATACATGCTAAGAAGGAATCTCTCTCTCTCTCTCTCTCTCTCTCTCTCTCTCTCTCTCTCTCTCTCTCACACACACACACACACACACACACACACACACCTGCACACATTCTGAGAATTTAGCTTGTACCTCATACAAAGTTTCTTTGGAAAGCAGTAAATGCAGAGAAAACAGTAGAAGCCCACTTGGACTGAAAGTGACAGGCTGGTGTTAAGGACATTGGGTTCTGGAGAGGCCAGTGTTCCAGGTCCTAATCTCTGTTTTGGAGAAGGTTCTGGATGTTATGCCAATTTACTTTAGAAAAAAAAAAAAAAAAAGACAAAGCAACACAAAGCCAGGCCACAATGTAATGAAGATTGTTCATAATCCAGCTACATTTTAACCTTCCCTTGCTTCCCAGGGCATTGAAAAACATGAGCCATTTCCTAAGTTCCCCCATCTATTTGCCAAGGGCCAAATTAAGTAACTGCTTAAAAGGAGATAGGAGACTGAGCTCAGACCCAAAATTAAAAAAATAAAAGTAAATTCTAAGTCTGTACACTTAATTTAGATAGTAAATGTTTCCACAGATGTGCTCAGAGATTTTCCACTAAAATGCCAGACTAGAAAGAGGTCCAATAAAGTTTCAATAAAGGGCAAAACTAAAATCCAAATCAGTAATATTTACTTTCCTCTTAAACCAAGAGTTACTGATTTTACAGTCAATTAGTATCAGGAAAGCTTTACAGCTCCCAATCAAGTTATTTTGGGAAAAGTTCTGCTATTTAATTGATACACGGGCAATGAGAAAGACAGAGAGAGGAATGAAACCAATATTGACTGAACAGTAGATATTTTGCCATCCCTTTACATGTTATTCTAGGTTATCCTGCCTACCATTAAAACCCCTATTGTATGCAGCAGAGATGGATGATAGTAAGAAACAAGCTGCAAGTGTAAACATCTGCCACCAGGTCCTTTACTCTCCCGCCCACCGTCTCCCAGGCAACGGTACTCTCCCTTCAACCACGGAGTTTATGTTCCTGAAACCCTGGGACAGCAAGGCAGGCACTTCAATTATCAAATGTGCTGGACAGGGAACACAGATCGCCTTCAGAGATACGAAGCCCCTATTTCTCAGAAAAGCATGCAAGAGTAAACCCGGAGAAGAAGCAAATTGGTCGAGTTCTTTGGGTAATGAATTACAGGATCTTTTCAGTTAGCAAAGTCTCTGACACATATGGTCCACAGACACACACGGGGCCAGAACTCAGGAAGAGGAAAGGAGGAATAGGGAAATAAAAGATGGGATTCAAAGAGGGAGGTCAGGATCAGATCTCGGAAAACCCTGAATAATGCCCTTCCAAGTCCTCCAAAACCTCAGGATCCAGTGCTCCAACATGCAAGGCTCCAGAAACGTCTTTATTGTCTTCCACCTACCTGGTATTCACACCCCTCTTGGACCCTTCTTCCTAGGCTCAGGAGTGGGAGTTTGAGGGCAAGAAATACCCAACAAATCAATTATCCCCTGAAGGAAGTGTATAAAACTTTCCCTGCCTTCCTCATTAGGTTTTTTTTTTT
>JADRCD010170235.1:7606-19305 GCA_019843815.1 Montemys delectorum | reverse complement strand
ACACACACACACACACACACACACACAGACACATATATATGACATGCTTTGATCATCTTCAATCCCTTATTACCATAGCCCCCTTCCACTGATCTTCCTTTTACTCTAAGCACTCCTCCTAATTTAATTCATTAGCGTTTTTTGATTTTTTTTTTTTTTTTTTTTTGGTTCTTTTCAAGACAGGGTTTCTCTCTGTAGCCCTGGCTGTCCTGGAACTCACTCTATAGACCAGGCTGGCCTCGAACTCAGGGATCTACCTTGTCGACTACTGTCACTTTCCTAAGTCAACATAATTTCTAACTGCTTACTAAATACTTATTTCATACCCACAGATAACAGATAAATGTAGCCCCCTCAAGCCTCACCAGAGAACCTTTTCTGCGTGCTTGGAGACCCGCTACAGCAGGCCACACTGGCCAAACTTCAGAAAAGGACTGATCGTAAAGTGTCTAGCCACAGTTGATGTATCTATTGCATAACCCTACAGGTAATGCTCAGGGAACATGGAAAGACTATAGGATCTAGAAGACCCGGACCTCCAGGTTCAAGACAGCGCCTTCTATATATGACAGGGAAGCTGCACCCATGTGATCTCAACAATATGGCAGCCTAAGCAAGTTGTAACAATGACAATGCCAGTTGACATGCCAGTGTGGATGGAAAGACTCTCACAAGGCAGTCAACGGTTGCTGAGAAACGGACTCAGTCTTCCGAGTGATGAGCTGAGTCCTATCCATATAGTGCCATACAATCATCTGTTGCTTAGGCACCAACAAGATATCGTGAGAAGCACACCCTTACACAGTCTGTCACTGGGCAAACCTCAGAGCTGGTAGATACAGGGACCTAGAAGGTCCAGGTCTGTCATTCAAACACAGCTTATGGATGCAACCAACAGGCATGAGCAACAGGAGGGGAGGCTGTTGCTGGCCCCTCCTTATGTGCTGCTAACAAAAGCATTTTCTTCATAAAGAGTACACATAAAATGATACAAAAAGACAAACACACAGACCAGTAACATAATGGTTTATTACCATAATAATTAAGTATTTATGTCCTGAGCACAACTGTATGTACTGTACTTTTTGTTTGCTTGCTTGTTTTGTTTTGTTTTTGAAACAGTTTTTTTTTCTGTGTAACGGCCCTGGGTGCCCTGGACTCACTTTGTAGACCAGGTTGGCCTTGAACTCACAGAGCTCTGCCTGCCTCTAGTTTCCTAGTGTTGTTGGGATTAAAGGTGTGTATCACCACACCTGGCTTTTTTTTTTAAAGGGTCAAATAGTTTTGTTTTGTTTTGTTTTTGAAAATTTATTTATTGGGCAGTGGTGGCACACACCTTTAATCCCAGCACTTGAGAGGCAGAGGCAGGTGGATTTCTGAGTTCGAGGCTAGCCTGGTCTACAGAGTGAGTTCTGGGACAGCCAGGGCTAAACAGAGAAACTCTGTCTTGAAAAACCAAAAAACAAAAAAACAAAAACAAAACCAAAAAAACCCATTATTTATTATTATATCTAAGTACACTGTAGTTGTCTTCGGACACACCACAAGAGGGCATCAGATCTCATTACAGATGATTATAAGCCACCATGTGGTTGCTGGGATTTGAACTCAGGACCTTCGGAAGAGCAGTCAGTGCTCTTAACAGCTGAGCCATCTCTCCATCTCTCCAGCCCTTTGGGTTTTTGTTGTTGTTGTTGTTGTTGTTTTGTTTTGTTTTTTGTTGTTGTTTTGTTTTGTTTTTTGTTGTTGTTTTTTATTTTTTTGAGACAGGGTTTCTCTGTGTAGCCCTAGCTGTCCTGGAACTCACTCTGTAGACCAGGCTGGCCTCCAACTCAAAAATTTGCCTGCCTCTGCCTCCCAAGTGCTAGAATTAAAGCCATGCGCCACTACTGCCCAGCATTTGTTTGTTTGTTTGTTTGTTTGTTTTTAAGACATTATTCTCAAAGAAGCCCAGACAGGTTGTGAACTTGAAATCTTCCTTTACCATCTTGTTTCTCCAAGATAGTATCTATCTATCCATCCCTTCCTGGCTGTTTCTCTTCCCTCCCTCCCTCCTTCCTTCCCTCCCTCTCTCCCTGACTGCCCACTTCCCTCCCTCCTTCCCTCTCTCCCTGACTGCCCACTTCCCTCCCTCCCTCCCTTCTTCCCTCCCTCTCTCCCTGACTGCCCACTTCCCTCCCTCCTTCCCTCCCTCTCTCCCTGACTGCGCACTTCCCTCCCTCCCTCCCTCTCTCCCTGACTGCCCACTTCTCTCCCTCCTTCCCTCCCTCTCTCCCTGACTGCCCACTTCCCTCCCTCCCTCCCTCCCTCCCTCCCTCCCTCCCTCTCTCCCTGACTGCCCACTTCTCTCCCTCCTTCCCTCCCTCCCTCCTTCCCTCCCTCTCTCCCTGTCTGCCCACTTAACTTCTGCCCTTTCTCCCTCCAGTGCAGGTGACCAAACCCAGGGCCTTGCACAGGCTAAGCAAGTGCTCTGCTGCTGTGCTACATACACCACCCTTCCTGCACTTGATTGGCAGCACAGTTGGTATACTTACATCAGCACCACCACAAATACATCAGGAGTGATATAATGTGCTTTGACATCAGAGGTATCAGGGCTCTCTCAGCCTCATTCTGATCTTATGAGACCAGGTGCTGTTGGGTGAAGTCTGGACTGTCTACCACACAGAACGCTGATTACAGGTGAACTGATGTGATCTCTGGGATTTGCCTTGACATAGACCAGTGCGAAGGAACGGTGGAACATAGACAAGGGAGGCCATATATTGATGTATGTTGGGCTTATAATACCCAGGGAGGGAGGCAATGCTGCACATTTCTTTCTACTTCTGTGTATGTTCTGTCTCATTATAAAAAGTCCGTGAGAGGCCGGGCTATGGTGGCACACACCTTTAATCCCGGCACTTGGGAGGCAGAGACAGGTGGATTTCTGAGTTTGAGGCCAGCCTGGTCTACAGAGTGAGATTCAGGACAGCCAGGGATATGCAGAAAAACCCTGTCTCGAAAACAACCAAAAAAAAAAAAAAAAAAAAAAAAGTCCATGAGACCATCTGAAAGTCAAGTACTTCCCTATGTGGGGAGACAGTGCAGTCATGGGTCCTGAGAAAGTCCAGAGCAGAAGAGCCACGGTTTCTGGAAGAGGAGCAGGAAGCTTTTCTGACAAAACTTCACTGCGCTGGGTTGAGTCTAGCTGTGACCTACTAACTTTGTCACCTTGAGCTCATCTCTTACCTCCAAAGAACTCCAAGGCCAGCATCCTTCATCCTTACTTGCCTGTGAAGCAGAGACAGTAATTGTGTCACCCATATAGAACTCATTGTGCCAAACAAAGCCATGCACAAAACCACCATGCTCCACCCAAAACAAAGTTAAATGTTCAGTGGCAGTGTGGTTGTTTTATTTCTGAACAGAATGGTCACAAGCAATCAGGACATAGAGTCAGGCACGGTGGTGCTTACTTTTAATTCCAGCACTCGGGAGGCAGAGGCAGGCAGATGTTTGTGAGTTCCAGCCAGCCTGATCTATACAGTTCCAAGACAGCCAGGGCTACACAGGGAAACCCTGTCTAAAAAAGAAAAAAAGAAAGAAAGAAAAAAGGAAAAAGAAGTGAGGACAGGCCTAGGGTGTATAGTGGGACAGAAAACTGATGGACGTGGCAATGATACCCCGATAGAACCAAGGAATCTAAGGTCTTCATTCGTCTAGGTCATCTGGAGGTCAATGATGACATCATCATGTTCGGCTCATGACGATGTGTAGAATGAAACCAGAGGACAGATAATTAAGCAAGAAGCGCCAGTGGCAACGGGAACAGTGGAAGCTGTGTGCTTCCTTATTTGGCGATACAAGGAACTTGGGCAGCGAGGACAAGGGAGTCCTTTTGCAGAAGGACGGGAGCTGAGGGGCAGGAGACACTGTTCTCGGCTAGGTAGCAGCATGCTCCGAAACTCTGGGAAATTGAATAGAATCAAGAGAGCTGGGTTTCTGAGGTCTTGGTGGAAGGTGTTTGAGCACCGGGTTTGATGTTGGACTCAGCTTCATAAAACAAGGATGGACAGAGCAGATCCTGAGGAGCACAGGACGGGATCCCTTAGTGTCAGACAGGCAAGCAGGTGGCAGTCGACACCCTCTGTACTGTTGAGAAGAATGTTCTGTGGCTTTTGAAGTCACCTCCTTTATGCGACAGGAAAAAGGTGAGAATTAATCGCCTCAGTGGGCCGTGGTGGAATAGAGCCCCCCAGCTGCTGGAGGTGGAACTACAGCTGTCTGACTTGCGCTGGAAGGAAGCCCAGACCCCAAAGCTAAGGGGGAGACACAGCTCAAAGAAAACACACCCTGTCACAGGCAGAGGCCCTGATGAAGTGCTAGAATGGAAAACATTTTTGTAATCACTGTTCTCTTCTCTCAACTCATCGCCTTTATTTCCACTCGACCTCACATTATGTCTGAGTCTCATCCTGATGTTAAGGCCAAAAAGCTGGTTAAGACAGGGAAACCTAGATCTGGAAACAGATCTTGCTTTGTGTTAAAAATACTCCAGACCTCATGGCCTTCTGATAAGGGTAAGAGTTGGGAAGAATACATTAAAATCTACATTTGCCTAAATTATTCTCTCCTTTCCTCTCCTCTCCTCTCCTCTCCTCTCCTCTCCCCTCCTCTCCTCTCCTCTCCCCTCCTCTCCTCTCCTCTCTTCTCCTCTCCTCTCCTCTCTTCTTCTCTCTCTCTCTCCCTCCCCCACCCCGTGCATGCCCCTCTTTTCCCCCCACCCTCCCTGAAAACAGAAGAAAAACATGCATGCTAATTGAACCCGCTAAACTAAACCCCCACTCTTTTTACTTCTTAATACTTTGAGACAACATCTAACTAAGTTGCCAAAGTAGGTCTTGAATTTTGATTTTTACTGCCTTAGCTTCCCATCTATCGCAGATTACAAGTCTGCACCACCATGACTAACTTTAGATCTCTTTTAAAACAAAAGCATGGCTTGAGTATCCATGCCCCTCTCCTAGACAGAATGCTTGGCTGGGGACATAAGGACCACACACCTCAGTCTTTCTCGTAGATAGTTTTGACTAAGTGGGACGATGTAATGTAAGAAAAAAAAAAGTGATTCTGAGTTTTGGGGGGATTTTTCTAGTGATAGTGTATACCTGTTCTATCCTGGAATTTGAGTCTAGCCTTCACCTGGGCCATAAGGATAGCAGTCCAACCTTAGGATGAGACAGTGAGTCTGGAGTTAAGACACGGCATAGAGACTCATTTGAAAAGCACCCTTGGGGCTGGAGAGTTTAGGAGCACTGGCTGTTCTTCCAGAGGTCTTGAGTCCAATTCCCAGCAACCACATGGTGGCTCACAACCATCTTAATGGGATCTGGTACCTGCTTCTAATGTATTTGAAGACAGCGACAGGGTACTCATATAAATAAATTAATAATTCTTTTTTTTTTTTAAAAAAGCACACTCTAGCCTTGAACTTGTGTGGGACTGGGATAAGTCGTCTTTTTGCCAAGGCTTATCAAACTGTATCTATTGTCCCAGCTGTTGGGAGGCTGAAGCAGGAGGGTCACTTGAATCTATAAGTTGGAGACATAGCCTGGGCAATATAGTGAAAACTATTTCATAAAACAAAACAGCAGCCGGGCAGTGGTGGTGCATGCCTTTAATCCCAGCATTTGGGAGGCAGAGGCAGGCAGATTTCTGAGTTTGAGGCTAGCCTGGTCTACAGAGTGAGTTCCAGGACAGCCAGGGCTACACAGAGAAACCCTGTCTCGGAAAAACAAAATCAAAACAACAACAACAACAACAACAAAAAAAAAACCAAATCAACCAACCAACCAAACAAACAAAAACCCAAAACCAAACCGACAATAAATGTTATTTTTTATGTTTTTTATTTATTTATTTATTTATTTATTTATTTTGAGTCAAGGTTTCTCTGTGTAGCCTTGCCTGTCGTGGAACTCACTCTGTTCACTACACTAGGCTCAAACTCTAACTAGCTGCCTCTGCCGATCTCTGCCTCCCAAGTGCTAGAATTAAAGGCCTGTGTCACCACTATCTGCTGCAAGATGTTCTATCTTTTTATACTAATCGAATTCCAGTATTGCAGCTAACCCTAGTTCTAATTTGTATACTAAATATTAAGTTAGCTACTTATTGTGGAATATAAAAAGATAGCAATGTTTGTAAGAACATAATGAACTAAAAGAACCAAAATTTTAGCTAAATTATCACCAATTAGACCAAATCTATCAACTATATCTTTATCTACCTACCTACCATCTGTCTGTCTGTCTATCTATCTATCTATCTATCTACCTACCTACCTACCTGTTGGGTTCTATTTGGCGCTGGTTTGGGCCTTGTGGACAAACCTGAACCTGGCTCAAGTTTTGAAACTGTCTCAGTCACTTCTGTATTGGAGTGACTCAGCTCAACCTGCTTAAGCTTGCCTTTGCCTAGCTCCTGCTGACATAGAATAACTTTGTTGACTGTCAGTCACCCCATACCCTTTGTCAACTATCCCCTCCCCCTACATCATCTCACCTCAGCAAAAAAAAACCCCACCTCCTCTCTCAGCCCTTTATAAAGAAAAGATTGATAAAATAAAAAACGAGTTCCTGCTTCGACAGACTCCCGCTTAGGGTGGCTATTCTCCGGAAGGCAGGAGGTCCTAGCAGCGACACTCACCATCCTGCTCAGCCCGAAGAGGCTCGGCTGGATGAGGTTCTCTCTCTCTCTCTCTCTCTCTCTCCTGGTTCTTGTCCCATAATGCTTTGTCTGAGTATTCATTTTATTCTTTTTTTTTAACCTTATAAGTCTTTTACATATACATTGTGGTTTCCTTTGCTGTGTTTTTAATGGGATTTCTGTGTGTGCAGATGTAAGTGTCCCCTGCATTGACATGTACTTCTTGTGATTTTTCTTCGGCTTGATTGTTTTGTTCTATTCGGGTTTGTTTTTTATTTTATCCTATTGTATTTTTAAAAAATTATTTTTAGATGCCTGTTTGTATTCTAATGAGGAAAAGAGAAAGAAAGGGTATGGATTTGGGCGGGTGGGGAAACACAGTTGTGTTATAGGGATTACATAGAGAGTATACGGAGATGTCTCCTCATGTGAACAGAATGAGAACCAGGGAATACATTCTCAGAGCTGAGGAAGGGTTCAGCGGAGACTTGAAGAACAAACAGAAAAGTGTCAGACCAAAAGAGAAGAGGCTGTGTTGATGCTCACTGGTCAAGTATGTACTTAGCATGCACAGACCCTGGGTTCCATCTTTAACATAGAAAGGGAAGGAAGGAAGACAGGAAGGGAGGGAGGGACAAAGAGGAAGGAAGGAGAAAAGGAGAGGGAGCAAAGGAGGAAGGACGGAAGGAGAAGCAGTAGAACATTCTAGATAGTGGATCTACTAGAATGGACACTTAGAACACAGGGAGCATTGGTGATTTCATTCACATAAGAACCATGCAAGAATATGATTAATCTTCTTCCACATGATGCTAGACAAGTTGGTTCTCAACCTGTGGGTCGCAACACCTTGGGGTCACATAGCTATCCTGCATATCAGTTATGTACATTATGATTTATAAGAGCAGCAATATTAAAGCTCTAAAGCAGCAACAAAAATAATTTTATGATTGGGCATTACCACCACAGCATGTGAGACTGTATTGAAGGGCCTCAGTGTTAGAAGCACCCGAGGTGTTGTTGAATGAGGACTAAGAGAGAGTCAAGCTTAGAGGAGAGAAGAGAAAGTCACCACCAAAGACGTTGCAGGAAAGGACCGAGGAGTTTCACTGTGTGGCTGGCTGATCACGAGATGGTGCTGTGTCGTGACGCTCCCGCAATGCTCAAGAGCGCTCTAGAAACAAGAGAATGCCTGGATAGAGGGAGACGGAAGGGCCAGGGGTGAGGCATCGGGATGGGGCAAGCACTGCAGGAGACGCTGAGAAAACAGCTTCCACAAAGTTCAAAAGCAGCAGTAGTAAAATCTGAGCTCTGGCGAAGTCAGGAAGCTGTGGTTACAGCTGTGCGCAATAGCTTTTCAGAAATGGGATAGGTTCAGGAGATGCCGTTTCTGAACCTGGGAGATGGGCTTGGGCTTGGGAACAGCTCACAAGCGGTCAGAGAACTATAGCAGAGCTTTTCTTGGGGGGCATACTGGAGCCATGCAGATACCAGAAGAGGCCCAAAAATGTATAGGAGACCCAGTGAGCCTTCCCGGAAGGCACTACGGCAGGTTTGTGTCTAGGGCAGCAAGGAAGGGCAGGGGTTAAAGCTTAAAGCAGGCCTACTATGTGCTT
Source organism: Montemys delectorum (assembly GCA_019843815.1). NCBI lineage: Eukaryota > Metazoa > Chordata > Mammalia > Rodentia > Muridae > Montemys > Montemys delectorum. Next base: position 10,999 of record JADRCD010170235.1, on the reverse strand, counting down.
ACTTAATACTTTCTTTCTTTCTTTCTTTCTTTCTTTTTTTTTTTTTTTTTTTTTTTAGGATTTATTCATTTATTATATATAAGTACACTGTAGTTGTCTTCAGACACACCAGAAGAGGGCATGGGATCCCATTACAGATGGTTGTGAGCCACCATGTGGTTGCTGGGAATTGAACTCCGGACCTCCGGAAGAGCAGTCAGTGCTCTTAACCGCTGAGCCATCTCTCCAGCCCTACCTAATACTTTTCAATACAGTAAAGCACACATCACATAGCCCTTGCCTTTAGCTATGCCAAGTGTTGGGTTGAGTGGCATTAATTACAACCACATTATTGTGTAAACTGTCATCGCTATTCATTTCCATAACTTTTTCATTATCTCCAATTAAATGAATTATCTTCATCCACTAAAAGAAAATTTCTCATTTCCCTCCTTCATACTCCGTAATAACCACATTTTTGATTCCCATCTGTGATTTTTGCCTGTTTTGGGTACCTTATCTATGTGAAACCACAGAATATGCTATGTATGTGTGTGTGTGTGTGTGTGTGTGTGTGTTTGTGTCTGTCTGTCTGTCTGAGGACTGAACCCATGGCTTTACATATGTTACACAAATATACTGAGCTATATCCCTAGCCCCCAAATATACCTTTTGAGTCTGGCTTATGGCATCCTCAAGGTCTGTCCACAGACACTTCATTCTCAAGCTGACAAATGTTTCCCATATGGATGCAGTGAATCTTGTCTGTCCATTCATCCACTGCTGGACATCTGGGCTATTTCCATGTTTGAGGGCTTCAGAATTTGTGGACACTTGTGGAAGAGATTAATTAATTAATGTCAATTACAATGTACCAGGAGCAGGGCTTGGGAGGAAATTAGCCAGAAAAGGAAGAAGTCCAGGGTAGAAGAGGGGTCTCGTCAATCCTCTTCTTGAAAAAGGCAGTAAGTGACATCTGTCGAAGATGTGAGTGGCTCAAAGATTCAAAGAGCTCAGGATGCTTTCCCATCTGGTATCTGTGCTTATCCTCTAGGCAGCAAGGGTACTGCTGACCTCCACACCAGGCAGGAGTCAGGACAGAGCTAGAGGATCACATCTTAGAAACAAGAGAGTAGATCTCCACAGGGCAATGCCCCCATGTATAGAAACCAGGGAAAGGGAGCAAGGCCAAGCAAGCCTGTCAAATTGTCCTGGGGCCACCTGTCTCTGTCACGGAGCCTTTCTGTGCCTGCACCATTGCTGTTGGCAGTCCTCTCACTGGGACATCTCAGTGCTTAGTTTCTTGACCTCTACAGGGTAATAGAAGTCTCTATTTCCTGTTCCCTCTGAAGGAGATTCGTATTTGAAGGGCCAGCCTTAGAAAAGAAAACTAGTCAGGCATAGTGGCACACGCCTTTAACCCCAGCACTTGGGAGGCAGAGGCAGACAGAATTCTGAGTTCAAGGCCAGCCTGGTCTACAGAGTGAGTTCCAGGGCAACCATGGATACACAGAGAAACCCTGTCTCTAAAAAAACACCAAAAAGAAGAAAAGAAAAAAGAAACCAATGGTGGATGAGCAGAGGATGCAGGTGGTGATGGCCACAGTCCTCCACTGCTTGTTAGCAGGGATCATTGGCGAGGACAGAATGCCCACCCAGCTCTCCCTTCACCAGGAGGTAGCTCACCCCTGTAATCCCAGCACCAGGACAGAAATAGAAGGAATGTAAGCACGAGCCACCCAGGGCTGCCTAGCAAGTTTGGGAGACAGTTTTGGCAGACCCTGTCTCAAAACAATCAAACAAGTTAACAGGAAACAACAACAACAACAACAACAACAACAACAACAACAAGAATGGACATTCACAGATGTGCTGGAGCTTGCTGGTTGTTGTAGCTGGTTTCCCCCACTGCCTCAACTCTATTTTGCTTCATTTAGAAAATAAATCTTAGCCTAGCACTGTGGCACAGCACACCTTTAATCCCAGCACTCAGGAGGCAGAGGCAGAGGGCAGAGGGCAAAGGGCAACAGACCTCTGTGAGTTTGAGGCCAGCTTGGTCTGCACAATGAGTTAGTTCCAGGACAGCCAGAGTTACGTAGAGAGACTCTACCTCAAAAACAAACAAACAAACAACAAAACAAAACAAAATCAACCAACCCACTAAACAAACAAAACAAGAAAATATATCCTGTATATACTTCACTATACATACACAGTACACTTTGCACCATTAGCTGCTGGCTAAATACTTCATACTCGGGTGAAGGTGTAAAGGAGGACAGAACTACTTTCACTGCTGCTTTGCTCCTCTGCCCTCTAGGTCAAGGGCATCCACTGAATACTCACAATGAGGCTACCTTCCTTCTTAACCTTTCACGATGAACACTGGACAAGATCTACTCCCTTAACATATGCCCCCCTCACAATTACGTAAGTCCCCTCCTCATATACAATCAGCCTCTTGCTCTTATAGAATACTCAGAGAACCACAAAATTAAGATTTTCAGAGTTTTCTCTGGACACTGACTGAAATGATTTTGGGGGATAGAGTACCCCAGTTTCTTTAGCATCCGTTATCATCTACGAGGGAGCATAACTTTGTATCAACACTTTGGAGAAGCTGAGTTTGTGAAAAGGTAATTTATTTCCTCCTTAGAATATTTTCTACTTTGTTCCTAAATACTATGCCTGTACAGTCATGCCTGGGCATGTTATGTATCACTCAGTGACAGAGCATTCTGAAAAATGCATTGTTGAGTGATTTTGTCCTTATGTGAATGTCATAGAGTAGGCTTACATATTGTTATGTGCTACGGTTTACCAGACTGCTGCCAAATTTCACATGATCTTGCAATTAAAACACCATAACCTGATGAGTAATATATATACCTATATGTTTATATATTCATCGCTTTCATTGTCCCTATGAAACCCAAATGTCCCTAAGTTCGAAGTGGGATCTGTAGAATACCAGTAGCTGGTATTTGTCCAAATGCTAAGGTTTACAGTGGTCACTACCTTCATTTGATTCTCAATTTAGTACTGTGAGAAAAAACAGAAAGTCGCTCAGTTTACAAAGACAGAGACTTCTTATTTATGTCATCTTTAAGCAAACTAGAGCTACCTGAGGAAATAAACCTCACTTGAGGAATTACCTCCACCGGGCAGGCCTGTGGGCATGTCTATGGCCTTCCTCCCCTCCCTTCTCCTGTCCTCTCCTGTCCTCTCTTGCCCTCTCTTGTCCTCTGCTCCCCTGCCCTCTTCCCTCTCTCCCCTCCCCTTCCCTTTCTTTCCCTTTCCCTCCCTCCCTCTTTCCCTCCCTTCCTCCCTCCCATCCTTTCTTCTTCCAATTCTTCTTCTTCTTCTTCTTCTTCTTCTTCTTCTTCTTCTTCTTCTTCTTCTTCTTCTTCTTCT
>JADRCD010170233.1:0-12345 GCA_019843815.1 Montemys delectorum | reverse complement strand
GTGTATCTTTGAGCCGCATGTGTACCTGGAGCCCTCAGAGGCCGGAAGAGATTGTCAGATCACCTAGAACTGGAGTTACAGACATGGTTGAGCTGCCATGTGCATACTGGGAATTGAACCTGGGTCCCCTGGAAGAGCAGCAAGTGCTCTTAACTTCTGAGCCATCTTTCTAGTCCATTGTTCCCTTCTTGACCTCAGAGTGCCACTGGCAATGGGTCCCAAGCCTCCATACATTTTCTGATCTCAGAATGTAACCAGTAGTGGGAAACTATGTTTTGGTATCTTCTGTGACGTTAGGTCATGAGTGGCAGTGATTCCTAAGTCTTTGCCCCCTACCTGGCTTCAGATTGTGACACTGCTGTGGGGCTCTGATTTTCCTCCCTAATCTCAGAGTGTGAGCAACAACAGCAGGGTCCTAAGTGCTAGTGGCCCTTCCTCACCTCTCTTTGCATTTTATTTTTTGAGATGGCATCTCTAACCTGGAGTCCACTGAATAGGCTAGACTACCTGAGAGTGCCAGGGATCTATCTGCTGTGTCCTCCTCCTTAGTGTTTGGGTGACAAATGTGTGCTGCCATACCCCAGTTTTTCATACCTGGGTGGCGGGCATTCACATTCAGATCCTTGCATAGGAAGCACTTTATTCATGGACTATCGATCTCTTTAGCCCCATTTTCTAAAGCTTAATATTCTCTTATGCCTTACAGTTTTGATTTTCTTATCAATAAAATTGGAAAGAAAATTAAATGTTTTAGAAAATGAGTTTCCTCTTGTTTTTTTTGTTCTTTCTGAGAATGTATAATGTTTCTTACCGTGTCTCAAAAATCGTCTGTGAGTGAAGTGGGGCATATGGTGGTTAAGAAGCTTTGAAGAGCCCGGCGGTGGTGGCGCACACCTTTAATCCCAGCAGTTGGGAGGCAGAGGCAGGCGGATTTCTGAGTTCAAGACCAGCCTGGTCTACAGAGTGAGTTCCAGGACAGCCAGGATATATAGAGAAACCCTGTCTCAAAAAACAAACAAAAAAACAAAAAAAAAAAAAAGAAGCTTTGAAGAACACAAGGAAAGACTTACATGGCTAGTCACTGCACAAGCTACAAAGAGCCTGAAGTTCTGGGACAAAGCCATTGTTAATGTGGTTATCTTGCTTTAGCATGCCTACTTTCTTGAGTACAAGTCATATGTGGACTTTTGGAACTAGTTTTCTAATTTGTAGAGGTTGAAAAGTTTGAAGTTACTCTATGAAACACACTGTCTTAGTTATGGAAGCCATGCAAGTTTATAGCACTGGTGAGGTGATAGGCATTTTTTTTTTAATTTAAATTTTCAATAAAGAGAGACTTAGGAAGTTGATTTTTATGTGCCTAAAATAAGTACTGTAGACTCTTAAATCTATGTAACAGATTTTTGGTTAAATAGAACCAAGATAAATGTTTAGTTAAATTATGCATTTTATCTTTTTTTTTTTTTTTTTTTTTGGTATTTCTGTAGGACAAAAACAAGCTGATGGATGCTCTGAAACATGCCTCTAATATGCTTGGAGAACTCCGGACTTCTATGTTATCACCGAAGAGTTACTATGAACTTTGTATCCTTTGACAGTTGAAGGATAAACACTTGGGCCATATTTACTTATTGTTTGGTTTGATTTTTGGTTTTTGGTTTTTGGTTTTTTGGTTTGTTTTGTTTGTTTCTTCTGTGTAGCCCGGCTATCCTGGAACCCACTCTGCAGATCAGGCTGTCCTGGAATGCATGTAGATCCACCTGCCTCTGCCTCCTGGGCACTAGGAGCAAAGGTGTGTGCCACCACACCTGGCTTATATTTATTTCTTGATAAGGCCAATTTTTTTGTTGTTGCTGGATTTGTATTTAAAGTAGAACCAATACAGATTTATTAGGAAAAAGTGAGAGAAGAACTCTTGAGAGTAAGAGGGCCTTTAAGGCCTTTATTTATACTCTATAGTTGGTTTTTTTTTTTTTTTTTTTAGATTTATTTATTTTACTTTATGTATAAGTGTTTTATCTGCATGTGTATATGTATCTGGACCACACTCATGGCTAGTGCCTTCAGGGGCCAGAAGAAGGCATTGGATCCCCACAACTGTAGTCACAGATGGTTGTAAACCACTATACTGGTACTTGAACCCAGGTCCTTTGGAAAAGCAGCTAGTGCTCCCTTCCCTCCCCCCTCCTCAGAAATGGATGCTTATTTCTTAGTCTAGGGTAACCTCAAACTCACAAAAGTCCTCCTGCCTCAACCTCCTGAATGCTAGAGTTATAGGGATGAACCATCATGCCTAGCTTTTTGTTCTTTGTTAAAAATGTGCAGGGTCAGTTCTATTTTTTAGACAAAATAGCCCTCCTCCAGGCAGATATTTTAAATGAGAAAAGTGCCCCTTTTTTTCTAAAATAGCCCCCTTCCCTTATTTTTGCAGTGTTGGCTGCTGACCTTAATTTTAGACAGGCAATTTGCCAATTGAACTAAATCCATACCCATATGCTTAACTTTCTCAAAATAGATTTCTCTTAATTTTTGAAAAAGTTGAAGCCATTAAGTAGCATTTGTTTTCTGGTTTTTTATTCTTGTTTTTGAGGTAAGATCTTGTATAGCTTTCTCTGACCTCTTAACTCACATTGATGTTCTTGTATTTGCCTATTGTGTGCTGGGATTACAGGTGTATGCCACCATGCCTGGCATTCCCCATTCAATTCCCCTTTTAAGATAATGAGGCGGGCTTTGAACTCTTGGGTTTAGCTGATCCTCATCTTTTTTTAGACAATGTATTATGGTGTAGCTCAGGCTGACTTTGAACTTACTTATCTTCTGCCTAAGTGCTGGTTTCAGACATGTGCTACTCTACCAGCTTAAAAAATTTAAATTTAATTTATTTTTATGTATATGGCTGTTTGCATTGTATGTAGCTAGTGCCCAGGATAGTCAAAAGAGAGTATCAGATCCCCTGAAGCTGGGGTGGTTCTGAACTGCCATATCATGTGGGTGTTGGGAACTGAACCTAAATCCACTGCCAGGGCAGCAGGTGATTTTACTGCTGAGCCATCTCTACAGTCCAACGTATCTTTATTTAAAGTAATAAAAGCTGATGAAATTCTCTCTTCCCTTTTAACACTCATCTAAATGTAAAGTGCCTCATCAGTGGGTGTTCTTTTGAGCAGCTCATGCTCCTCCAGCTGCAGCCTCATGAGGAGCTGGTGTGTAGCCTCCGTGCCAGGAAGTCAAAGTGTGTGCGGTTGTTTTGTTTTGTTTTGTTTTGTCTTGTTTTGTCAGTGGTGGAAATCAAATTGGAAGCTTTTCTTGTGAGAGCTAAATACTTGCACTATTGAGCTATATCATTAGCCCTGACTAATAGTTTTAATTATTCCAACAATAGTTGCAAAATTTGTTTTTTGTTTTTTTTATTTTTGTTTTTGTTTTTTATTAATTTATCTTTATTCTTAATCCTTAATCATAATTAAAAGATATGGCTATTTCTGATGAACTGCACTACTTGGAGGTCTACCTGACTGATGAATTTGCTAAAGGAAGAAAGGTGGCAGATCTCTATGAACTTGTACAGTATGCTGGAAACATTATTCCAAGGCTGTAAGTAATTAACATCTTTTATAGCCACACTTTCTAGGTTTTGTGTTGTGGTCAAGTCTCATCCAACAAAAGTTAATGCTAGTTTCAAACTCATCTTTGCATTTCTTACCTTATATGTTTTTCTTTTTAGAAATCACCCCTCTCTTTTCTTTGACAGCATCTCATTGCTTTGAATTCACGATCTCCTGACTCAGTCTTCCAAATGCATGAGGCACAAGCTAACACTAGTTTTATTTAAAAGGCAGGCATGGTGGCATATACATGTAATCTCAGCGCTTAGTGGCAGAGACATTGCTGCAAGTTGAAGAGTAGCCTGGTTTACATAGCAAGTATCTAACTCAGCTGGGCCTCCCATAGTGAGAAAGAGCAGGTGTGTGTATGAGAAAATCAAAAAGAAAAAAATCAGTCGCAATTTCCACAAGCAACCATGGTCATCATAGTCTAGAATATTAAAAGGAAAATGCTAGGACTAATTAAGTTTAAATTTCTGCACTATTTTAAGTAGCTTGATAAAACTTTTTATGGTTCCACTAGGGGTGTGAATCATCCTTTTGTTGAGCATACTGTATATATTATCTACCCTTTAGTCACTTAGTAACTGTCTTGCTTGTTGGAATAGCTGTGCTGCTGAGATAGCCCAGTGCTACCCCATGTTCACTCACCTACTTTATTCTCATTGCATAGTCACCGTATCGTCTCACATCATTTCAAGAATAGTGAATACAGCATAGTAAGATAGAGGAGAGACATCATTCACTTATGTTATCTTCCGTTACAACATACCGCTACAGCTGTTGTGTTAGTTACTGTGGTTAGTCACCTTAACTAATGAATAAACTTGTAAATGTATAAGGGAAAATAATGGTACATACTACCTGCAGTTTCAGTTAGCAGATAGGTAGCTTGGATCGTATTCTTCATGAGTAAGGGGGGCTGACCACTGGGATCAGTCAGTGATTTTTTTTTTTTCAAATATTTTTTGTAGTTATATTTAAAGTTAGTTATATTTTTCTCTCCATAAAGAATATTGTTTAAGAAAATACAGTTTCTTTCTTGTTTATTTAATATATGCATAGTGTGTTTGAATACAGTCAAATTTTTACATATTCTGTCTCTAATCAAATGAATTTTTACTTCTCTTAGTTATCTCTTGATCACAGTTGGAGTTGTATATGTCAAGTCATTTCCTCAATCCAGGAAAGATATTTTGAAAGATTTGGTAGAAATGTGTCGTGGTGTGCAGCATCCGCTGAGGGGTTTGTTTCTTCGAAATTACCTTCTCCAGTGTACTAGGAACATTTTACCTGATGAAGGAGAGCCAACAGAGTAAGTAATCTTGGTTTGGTTGTAGTGTCCCCACCAATTCCGTAGTAAAGTGTCTTAAAATTGTAGAAAAGTATACAGAAATAAGAACATGGGTGTCAGTAATTTTCCTACTCAAATTCATGTAGTATCTTCTGTCTAGACTTTCATTCAGATATATAATTCAGTATATGTGATATGAGACAAAATATATTCATATTCGATTATCTATTTAGAAAAATTCTTTGGAAAGTCTGCTTTTTAAAATTTAATTTTTTGTTGTTTTAAGACTGGATTTTGCTATTTGCCTTGAGTGGCTGGTACTCACTATAGCCTAGGCTGGCCTTGAATTTTCAGTAGCTCTCCTGCATGCAGACTCTCAAATGATGGGATTATAGGCATCTAATATAGAAATTTTTCCATTACATTAGATAATCTCTGTAAGTGTGACTTTTAAAGGTATTAATTAGTGGGGGAAAAAACTAAAAATAGTTTATAGAGACCTCTGTTTCTTTTGTGGCCTCCATTCTAGCATTAAAATCCATGATATCTTTTTCTCCCAGCAATGGCAGATTGTTGCTAGGTGTGGTAAACTTTTTATATTATGGGTCCCTAGATTGAAGAACTCATAATTTCCTTTTATTTAAAGTCTGTTTTTTAAATTTCTAAGACTAATAAGTCAGTAGTTTTTTATCTGCATCAATCCCTTTATAAATACATTATTATGTGGATGTGTGTGATGATGTGTGTGTGTTTGTATGTGTGAATGTGTGCCATGGTGTGTGTGTGATGGTCAGAGGATAACTTTGTGGAGTTGATTCTTTTCTTTTAACTTTACATGGGTTCTGGGGACCAAATTCAGACTACCAGGCTTACATGACAAGTGCTTCTGCCCTCTGAACCATCTATCTCACCAGCCCTCCATTCTTTTTCATTTTGAAAACGATTCTCACTGTATAACTCATGCTTACCTTGATCATGTAATCCTCCTCCTTCTGCCTCCCAAATGTCCATATTACAGGAATGTGTCAAGGATGCCAAGAATCATCTTCTACTACTGCTACTGCTACTGTTACTGCTACTGCTACTGCTACTGCTACTGCTACTGCTACTGCTACTACTAATTAGTGTTAAGCTAAACCATACATAAAAGATTTAGTAGTATACAAAGAGGATGATATTTTTATTACTATAATTTGACTCTCAATTTTAAACATTAGGTAATCAGTAAAATATTTGAAAGACTAAGTTCCCTGTCTTGGAAGATGTAGAAAAATAATGTCTTTCTTCATAAAGCTAGCTCATATTTCATTTGAAGGAAAATAGAACAATAAAGCAGCAGTTATCACTCTACCCTAAATGTCAAGTTTTGGGGCCTTTTTTTAATATTTGTTTTTTAATCAGTTACCTTTTATTGGACATTAGTTTTGCAAAGATATGGAACAAATCAGCTGTAGTTGGAATCTTTATGGTGGGAGCTGTGAAGCCATCATGCTTAGGAGTGCAGTGCCCTCCATACTGACCCCTCTTCAGTGGTACTATGTCACCATGCATGTTTGAGTTATTGTAAGAAATGTAGTAGCTGAAGAGTAACATAAGCTGCCAGTACCATGTGAAGCCCTGTGATGCTCCCTTAAAAATATGGGGTGCTTCACAGATTGCTTGTCACTCTAGGGGCCATGCTAATCCCTGTACTGTTTGAATTTTAGTATGTGTGCTGCCAAATAGAGCACATATTGTTATATTTTAGTTGAGTTGCTATAAGGGCAAAGTCCAATGAGCTCAGCATAGGGAGTCATGGAAAGTGATTTGCCCCTTAAATGTATTGTGTTCTTCCCCTAGTATTTATTTCTTATGCTAGAGTCTGTTCTTGAAATTTAACATTAAGCCAAATGAAATGAAGTTGAAAGTGGCTTTTTGAAGCATGAGTATTTATTTGTAGAAGGAAATGGACAAATAGTAAGTTGATCCTGTCATGTATATAAAGATTTTTCTAACTTTTTCTTGGCAGTGAAGAAACAACTGGTGATATCAGTGATTCCATGGATTTTGTACTACTCAACTTTGCAGAAATGAATAAGCTCTGGGTTCGGATGCAGCATCAAGGACATAGTCGAGATAGAGAAAAAAGAGAACGAGAGAGACAAGAACTGAGAATTTTAGTGGGAACAAATTTGGTGCGCCTTAGTCAGTTGGAAGGTGTAAATGTGGAACGTTACAAACAGGTTCTTATCTTTTTTGTTGTCATATTTTTTCTTACATTGTGAGATATAAACTGAAAATCTTATTTTGAGTATGTCCTTGTTAAATTAAAAAATATTTCTAACTTTTTTTTTTTTTTACTAAAAAAGATCTAGTTAAAAGTACTACCATGTTTATGGGTTAGACATTCAGTATTGTCAAGGTAGGAGTTTTACTTAAATCTAACTATAGATTCAGTGCAGTCTCAGTCATATCTCCCTCTTTGACTGTTTTATAAAGTCAATAAACTGAGTATGTGAGAAAGAGAAGAGAACTGCTAATACCCACAGCAGTTTTGAGAGACTAGGACAAAAGGACCTAAATTCACTTTCACTAAAGTGAAGGTAGATTTGTGGTGTTGACATATACAAGTTGTGCTGGCTGGTGTGTGTGTGTGTGTGTGTGTGTGTGTGTGTGTGTGTGTGAGAGAGAGAGAGAGAGAGAGAGAGAGAGCGAGAGAGAGCGAGAGCGAGCCTGAGAGCGAGCTTGGCACAAGCTAGAGTCATCACAGAGAAAGGAGCCTCAGTTGAGGAAATGTCTCCATGAGATTCAGCATTATGGCATTTTCTCAATTAGTGATAAATGGGGGGCTTGAGGGTGCAGCTTATTGTGGGCGGTACCATGCGTCCCTGGGCTGATAGTCCTGGGTTCTATAAGAAGGCAGCCTGAACAAACGTGGGGAAGTGAGCCAATAAGCAGCATCCCGCCATGGCCTCTGTATCAGCTTCTGCCTCCAGGTTCCTGCCCTGCTTTAGTTCCTATCCTGAGTTCCTCCAATAATAAACTATGACCTGGAAGTGTAAGCCAAATAAACCCTTCCCTCTCCAGCTTGCTTTTTGGTCATGGTGTTTCATCATAGCAATAGAAACCCCGACTAAGACCCCAGTGGAGAGAAGCATGAAGAGGGCATGATGAAGGAGGTAGACACATAAGTCAGTGCAGGGGAATAAGTAGGGAGCAGCACACTTTTTTAAAGACTTAAAAAAAATGTGTGAGGGGTTTTTTGCCAGCATGTATGTTTATGTACCGCATGTGTGTCTGTGCCCAGAGGCCAAAAGAGGGTGTCAAATCCTCTGGAACTGGAGTTACATATGATTTTGAGCACAATGTGTGTACTGGGAGTCAAACCCAGGTTCCCTAGAAGAGCTGCCAGTGGTTTTAACCAGCTCCCAGCAAAACTTTTTCTGCAAAAGTCTAGATAGTATTTTTGAATTTTGTAAACTATTAGTTATAAGTAGTAAACTAGATGGATATAAGGCAAAAGCAGGAAAAACATTAAGAAGATGAGCAGGGCAGGGCTTGGTCCCATTGACATTTTATAGTATAGCTCAGCTTGGCTATTATTTAACATGTTTCAGGTTCTGGATTGGATCTATAGCACCAAAAATATGAAACAAAACCCCAAAATCAGTCAGTGAATTAGATTTGTCAGCCCTTGGATTAGATAGTCCATTATTGGCTTACATGTTGACCTCTTTTCTTTGTCCCTCTCCCCTGATCATCTGCAGTAGTTCAAGGTGGCCTTCAACTTCTGATCCTCCTAAGTGATTAGTTAATTACTTAATTTTTATGAAGATGCAAAGGCAAACTTAATGTTTGTCTTTTGAGGCAGGGTTTCTGAAGTCCTGCCTGTCCTGGGAATTAGGTTGTTCTCTGTAGATTAGGATGGCTTTGAACTCACAGAGATATGCTTGCTGAGAATTGGAGTTACTATGCCTGCCCAGAGTAACCTTAATAAATTACTCTGGAACAATTGAATATCCATTTAGTATGTGTAAACAAAGAAACTTTTAATGTCTTGACCATTGCTCACACAGTGTAGAAGCTCTAGAAAAGCAGATCAGAGACTTATATATAATCTAAAGGGTCTAGAAGAAAATACAAGGGAAATCTTCATGATCTTGGATTAGTTGAAGACTTGTTAGGACAGACAAAAGAGCACAATCTGTTTTTAAAAACTCTTACTTTTTATGTAATAAGGTTTTTATATTTAATAATAAGCTATTTTTTAAAGTTGAACATTGAAGTATGGATGAAAGCAATATAAAATGATTTGCATGTTCAGTGTATTTCTAGAGGAGTACTTTGGGATTTTCAGAATAATATTTAGCTTACCCTTTTTTTCTTTACTATCTTTAGATTGTTTTAACAGGCATTTTGGAGCAAGTTGTGAATTGTAGAGATGCTTTGGCTCAAGAATATCTCATGGAGTGTATCATTCAGGTAAGTAAGAGAACACTTATTCTTAAAAGGATTTTTATTTTCATTTTTGTTTGGGGGAAAAAGAAATCCTAATCCCAATGTGAAGGTACATGGCCTGTGTGCCAGCCACTTATGAGGATAAAGCCCTGAGTTTAAGGCCAACCTGGCCAGTGTGCCTAAACTAGGTCTCAGAAAAAGAAAAAAAAAAAAAAAACTTAGGAAAAAAAGGTTTTTCTTGAATAGAAAACTTCCTTCAGGAATTTCCATTTTCAGACTTGGTCTTTGTGCTAATAATCTGTTTTGTTTTGCTTTGTTTTCTCAAAAATATAGGAAAATAAACTTGAGTTTTCTAGGTTTTATTAGAATGACTTGTATGCTGGAAATGGAGTATTTCTGGTTTTGATTTTAATTATCTAAGATTAAGGGTTTTATTTTCTATAAGTAATGATTTTATATACCATTCATAAGATCAGAATATTTTGTGAAGTTTTTTTCCCCTGTATTGATTAATTATCTCTGACTTTTAGGTTTTTCCTGATGAGTTCCATCTCCAGACTTTGAATCCTTTTCTTAGAGCTTGTGCTGAATTACACCAAAATGTAAATGTGAAAAACATAATCATTGCTTTAATTGACAGGTAAGACTGTTCAATACTGGAAGGTAAATGTTCTGAAATGGAAATGAGAAACATAACATTTTCATGAATCATTTATTTCTGTGATTCCTTTAAGTACTGATTTTAACCTAATTTAGCTATAGATAATTTAGCACTCAATATCTTGTTAGTGACCCTGACTTAATTGTGAAAGTTTACCTTTTCATTTAAAAGCATATGGATGTGGTATATTTTTTTTAAAGGTTTTTTTTTTCCTTTTTTTTTTTTAAATGTAGTCCAGGCTGCCTGTACATGAGGATGACCTTGAATTTCTGATTCTCTTGACTTAGTTCAAGTGCTGGCATTAGGCATGAGTCACCATACCTGGTTTACAATGAGTTCTTTAATCTGTTTAACTGATATGTATAGATATTATTGTGTAGACCTTTCCTTGTCCAAAGTTTATTGAAGAACAGAATTTCTTACAATTAGGTAAATTATCTTTCAGTGGTAACTTACTTGATTTAGGTTTTTTTTTAAAACTAGCAACAACATAAGAATGATTAAGAATGCTTCAGTAATCATTCTGCTGTCACATTTCCATAAAGAAGAATCTTTAAGAATCACATTTTTAGTAGATCCCCTTTAAGTTTAGGGGGGTTTTTATTATTAATTTATTTTATTTATATGAGTACACTGTAGCTGTCTTCAGACACACCAGAAGAGGGCATCATATCCTATTACAGATGGTTGTGAGCCACCATGTGGTTGCTGGGAATGGAATTCAGGACCTTTAGAAGAACAGTCAGTACTCTTAACCACTGAGCTTTCTCTCCAGCCCCCTAAGTATAGTTTTTTTAGCCATTGGTTTTAATTGATAAAACATATAAAAATTGAGATTAGCTCAACAGTTAAGAGCACATATTACTCTTGAAGATGACCTGAGTTTAGTTCCCAGCACCCATCCTGATGGCTTATAATTGCCTGAGGTTCCAGTTTTAGGGCACCTGATATTCCTTCTGGATTCCATAGACACTTGCATTTACACATACACAACCTAAGATTTAAAAACAAAACTTTTTTAGTGTTTGTGTGTGTATAGATATATATATATATAAATATAAACATAAAAATTATTGTAATATATTTTATATGTTTACAGATTATATTAATGTATAGTATATATAATATATTTAGCATTTATATCTATATACATATATACACACATATATGCATAGTGCATATGTATGTATAACTTGGCTTTTGATAAGGTCTATAATGAAGAACTGCTTGGTAGCCTTGCTACATGATAAATAATACATAATTCATCCTGCTGTGAGCATGTATCATTATGAACTTAGAAACAACACCAAAGATTTATTTCAGCAGACTTTTTTATATATATTTTAAGTTATCTAATTTACTAGTCTTAAGTTCTAGGAACTAACAAAGCAGAGGTCTCCAGATTGTCTTGGACAGCATACATTGCATACTTATTGGGCCCACTCTTAAAGAATGATGGTTAACCAGATTTTCCTGTGTAGGAGTAATGTCATTTAGTAATCCCAATCAGTGGTGGGTTTTTTCCTGCATAACAAAATATAAATACAGTTCTGACCTTGACAGATAATGCACTATGCACAACTTTGAATAGCTTAAGATGCAGGTTATAAAAGTTAACATTATTTCTAGTAGTTCCATATAGATGCTGGGTTCCGAACTTGGGTTCTCTGCAAGTACTCTTACCACTAAGCCATTGCTATAGCCTATATTTATTTAATCTGGATGTGGTAGCACATGACTGTAACCATAGCACTTCTGAAGCAGAGACAGGAGTACCATGAATTCTAGGCTAGGTTGTACTACATAAAGAAAGTGAATAAATAAATAAACATGATTGCCAATGGAATAAGGCGTCATTAACAGAACTTTAGTTAAGAAATTGAATAAAAAGTCATACATTGTAGCTCTTGTTTTAACCCTCCCACGCCCATGGAACAACAGTAGCATTTACTGTTAAAAATAATTTCCTGGCTGGGCGGTGGTGGCGCACGCCTTTGATCCCAGCACTTGGGAGGCAGAGGCAGGTGGATTTCTGAGTTCGAGGCCAGCCTGGTCTACAGAGTGAGTTCCAGGACAGCCGGGACTACAGAGAAACCCTGTCTCGAAAAACCAAAAAAAAAAAAAAAAAAAAATTTCCTTTGATCACTATGCTATACATCTAAACTAAATTTCCAAATTCTTGTTTGGAATTTAATTCACCAGAAATTAATAGTAATGTCTTGGTATTTTAGCTATAATCTTAAAAGCCATTCTTAATGTTCTAAGAAATAGACTCAGAAAATACAGAAAAGCAATAAAGAAAATGAACTCACTGCTCAGATCCCCATATCTTTAAAAAAAAAAAA
>JADRCD010170228.1:11833-26810 GCA_019843815.1 Montemys delectorum | reverse complement strand
GAGGAGGAGGAGGAGGAGGAGGAGGAGGAGGAAGGAGGAGGAAGGAGGAGGAGGAGGAGGAGGAGGAGGAGGAGGAGGAGGAAGGAGGAGGAGGAGGAGGAGGAACACTGGCTGCCCAGTGTTCACAAGGATGACCCAGAGCAGCAGGGCATCACTAGGACCCAGGGGAGTAAGGCCCATGACCAAAGGAGCCCTCCCAGACTGAGTGCATGACACTCACACTCGGGGTCCTGCAGGAACTAGCAGGTGGCTAATTAAATATCAGGGTTTGCTTTCCAATGAACAGATGCTGCCAAGCAGGGACCTGGGAAGGGTTTGGTCTGTTGCTGTTGTACATAGCTGGGCTCAGTTAAGAGTATTTCACAGTCCTTCGCAGTTGCTGCCATTATCCCGAAAGTTACAATGTAATACGAACTGCAACATTACATGTAAGAACTGCAACATTTACATTAGTTTTCCAGGGAGCCGGCAAGGGAGCAGCCACCTTGGGCCTCTTGTGTCACCTCAGTAAGCAGAGGCCACTAACGCCTGAAGCAAAGTGCTCAGTGGACAAGCCCCCATGAATTTTGAGCATATTAACACTGGGCAGACAACACTACTGGCTGATTGAGAAGGTTAATAAGTAAATTAGTTGATTAGTCACTTACTGCCACCCTGAGGGAGAGGCAAGCACCCAGCGCCATCTACGCAATCATTTGCCAACCGACAAGCCAATGATTAGAGCCAGGACAGCAATGACAGCCACCGCCACAGCAGCAATTATCCACTTTTTCTGTCAAAGAAAAGCAGGCTGATTACACCATGCTGATTGCACATTGCCACTGTCAAGGGCATCCTTCACTGGAGCGAAGCGACTGCCAGAACTCATGTTGAACTCTACGTTACAGGCTCTACTGAGGCCTACTTCCCAGAGTCTCTTGATCTATGAGGTCAGGCCTCCTACAGTCAGCCTGCTGTGTAACCCCGTAACACTAGCTTTCGCCTGCGCGCATAACGGACTCAGACGGACTGGAACACAGTATACTTTCCTAGGAGGCCTGGAAGTCAGAGCTCTGGCTGGGAAACCTAGCCTGCTTATGCCTCCCAACAGCACCAGGCAGTGATGCCCTCGGTAAGCCCTCAGCTGTCCCGGAAGAACTTATCTGCCCATGTGACTAAATCTGAGGATGTGGACAAAGGTGTTACAACTCAATGCAAAGCAGACATCATCCTTGCACCTCTAGGGCAGCAACATGGAACTCAACCCCAAACTCCACAGATGTTACCAGCAATACTCAAGTTAGCAGAGTACATCCAGAATCCTGCATCAGCAACATCCACTGCTCCAGAATTGCCTTGGGACAGTCTGGGTGCAGGACAGAAGCCTAAGCAAAGGGACGCTACCTTTGAGACTGCCTCCCAGGGCTCCTACTCAGGCCCGTCTACAGCCTCTGCCAGCTGGTTACCTGACAGACAATGTGCCACCAGTGATTTTTTTTAGGGAAAACCCAAATCCCATGAGCTTGCTCCTCCCACCAAATCACTAATATACAAATACACCAATGGACCTAGGAAATTTTAATGAAAAGAATTATTTTTGATTTTAAAATAAAATGTATATTTAAGGCATTTTGCTCCTCAAGTACTAGAGGCCAAGAGAGGAGAAACCACCCCAGCACTCCATCCTCAGTAGAGCGACTCACCCGCCGGGCCTTGCTCTGGTATTTGATGGCTTTCTTTGTCTCTTCCTTGGCTTGCTCCACGTAATCTACAGCATTCACCACGTTTCTCTCGATGTTGTTGACCATTTCACCCTGAAAACAAGTTTCAAACTCAGCAAACTTCAATCGCTCTGCCGTGTCTCCTGAGACAGCTCTCGTGTAAGCCCAGCATGAGAGGGATGAAGACAGGATCCCTCACAGTTACGCAGGAGGGCTAGGCTGGTGCAGATGGGCCAGCAAAAGCAATCCAATCCCATTCATGTTTTAGAAGCAGCAGAAAAGGGGTGGCAGCAATGGAGACAGGTGAAGACTGTCCACAAATGAGATGCAACCTGACAGGTGTGCTCTTCTCAGACATGAGGTGAAGGGAGGGGCCGCAAGCTCAGGGCAGTAAACATTCCATGAGCTGAGGATGATGTCTCTTCTGACACACAGAAAATTGCCACTGTTTATCTTGACAATATAAACAAACTGTAAGTACAGCCCCAAAGTGATGATGAACTGATGGTCAGAGATGAAAATGGAGGAGACATCACATTACCTGGGGAGGGCCACATTACCTGGGTCCTGTCCAGCAGGAGACAGAGTCTGTGGCAGCCAATAGCAAAGCATTGGAGAAGGATGGACAGGTAACTATCATTCACAAACAAATGCACTAGTAAGTCCTGTCTCTGCACTATCGATGTAACACAGTGACAGGCTTCTAATAGGGAAGTAAAGCCACAAAGAGCAGCTTGTGTAATGACGCCTCATACTACACGCTGGCTGTGGTGCAATA
The DNA here is from genome assembly GCA_019843815.1 of Montemys delectorum. Classification (NCBI taxonomy): domain Eukaryota; kingdom Metazoa; phylum Chordata; class Mammalia; order Rodentia; family Muridae; genus Montemys; species Montemys delectorum. The sequence goes on along the minus strand of JADRCD010170228.1, from coordinate 24,332 downwards.
AAGCCTGAGCTATTGCAAAGTTTTCTGTTTCCAAAATCAATTCACCATTCTTATTGCTCTCCCTCTGAACCTTCCTGCAAACTCGCCAGATACCCTACTCCTCAGTTCTTAGATCAAGAGGCAACTGGTCCATCCCATCTCAAAAAGAACCACACATGTCCACCACTGCCATCAGTGCCCATCCCTGCCCATTGGTACCCAATTCCAACCCATCAGGGCCTATCTTCGCCCCCACGTAACTGTTAGGTGTCTTCCACAGGTGTATGGTACTTGAGATTTTCACAGTTTTATGATAAGGCTCAGCAAAATAAACACCATTCGCCAGGCAGTGGTGGCGCACGCCTTTGATCCCAGCACTTGGGAGGCAGAGGCAGGCAGATTTCTGAGTTCAAGGCCAGCCTGGTTTACAGAATGAGTTCCAGGACAGCCAGGGCTACACAGAGAAACCCTGTCTCAAAAAACAAAAAACAAACAAACAAACAAACCAGCATTCTTCCCAAGGCTGGCAGGGCATGTGGGGACAGGCACTCTAACCCTTGCTGTATCCAGGCAACCACAAAGCATCACTGGCTATAAGCAAAGCCCCATAACCGCTGACTCACGAAGTGGGTGAGGAACCTGGAGGCCACCTACAACTCTATCCTGCCCCAGACTTTCCTGAGGTGTCTAAAAACCCTGGCAAGTTTACCCCTGTGGGTTCCCACTGCTACTCAGTCAGTACAGACATACCACACGTGCCTACACACACCCTGATGTAGGGCAGCGTGAGGCAGTGGTCTGCTAAGGTAACTTAGGCTTAGTCGAGTATTTGGCTTTGAGCCCTGGAGCCCCTGTGGGCAATTTCTGCTTGCAAGAGGCAGAAGGAGCTTGACCATAACTCTTGAGTCTTTGGTTCCTGTTTCAGTTACACCTCTCAACAGCTGCCCCTGCAGGAGATGTGTGCTCTATCAGGCAGACAATGTCCCAAGCTCCCAGCATTCTAGCTGGACCCTGACCACAGCACAACCCTATGCTATGCCCCATATAATAAAAGGGGCGGTTTGCCCCCTCCTCTCCCTCTCCCTCTCTTGCTCTCTCACTTTCTTGCATTCCTGCTCTTCCTCCCTCCTCCTCTTGCTCTCTCTCCCCTCTTTCCTGCTCTTTGTTCTTCTCTTGCTTTCTTCCTTTCCTTTCTCTCTCTCTCTCTTTTATCTCTCTTCTTCCTCTCCTTTCCTTCTCTCTACTTGACCAGCCTATTTTCTCCTTCCTACAGTAAAATATCTCATTTATACATTGCCTTCTTTTTAATTAACACACGCCCTGCCATCGGCCTCAGCCCAGGCCCCGTCTTTGGTACAACACCCTGATGTCTTTATACTTGCATGCACTCTCTGGTCCTCCCTGCCTGAGCTGCAGGGCAAGCAAAAACACCACAGAATGAGTGTGGGCTCTGGTCAGTCTCCTGTTTAGCCATGGCCCTGATCCCTGCTTAGTCACTCCTGTGGGAAAGAGCCCCAAATGAGGAAGACCAATGCCCCCAGGGTCCTGCTGTTTTCAGGGCACTTAGCTTGGCCACCTCCGTCCAGAAGAACTGTTATATGTAGCTGAGGTCACATATATTTACACTTGCACATATACATGGCTAAAGTAAGGTTTCTGTATGTCCTTTTTTTTTTTTTTTTGAGACAAGGTTTCTCTGTGTAGCTCTGGCTGTCCTGGAACTCACTCTGTAGACCAGGCTGGCCTCGAACTCAGAAATCCACCTGTCTCTGCCTCCCAAGTGCTGGGATTAAAGGCATGCACCACCACTGCCCAACTCTGTATGTCCTTTTATTTTACTGTAAAATCCACCACAGATGTTTGAAGATCTCATTATTCTCTATGAACAAGCACCCGATGTTTATTGCCTGTCTACCTAAGTAGCTGGCCCATATGGTAACTGTCCCATGACTCCGTTAACTACCCAGTGTCCTATGAGCAAGTATATATTCTATACTTGTTTTCAGCTCACCATTAACACCGCAATCAACTCCTGAATTTTGAGACTGGATAGCAAGCCATGGCTTTCTTGGCCACAGCAGGCTGCATGTAAGACTCTCCACACCTGGGCTCTGTTTGGAAGCTGCCTCCTTACCTGAGTCTCAACAAACATGGCCATATCCATGAACATCTCGTGCAACTCTCGGATGCTGGTCTCCAGCTTCATGATGTCTTTGTGGCGGGACTCAATCTCATTGAGAGCTTGCCTAGTAATTTGTGAATCTGATATAATCTTTAGAAGATAAAAAGAAAAGTATTACTAACTTCAGACTGGCTGGTAGATTAAAGGCTTACCATGTAGGTAAGCATGTGCATTCACGCCAGGGCACTCACATCCGAGATGAAGATGGACGGCTTCCCGCTCTCCAGCATCTCCTCCAGCTCCTCGTCAGTGGTGGTCCTCCCAGCTGAGAGACAATGGGAACTACGCTGAGGACACAGCCTGCCACAGCAGCCAGGGCTGCTCAGCTGCGGGGGTGTGGGAGTATGAATGACAGTGGCCCCCACAGGCTCATAGGAGGTGTGGCCTTGTTGGAGGAAGTGCTTCATTGGGGGTGGGATCTGAGGTCTCAGATGTTCAAGCCAGGCCAGTGTCATTCTCTCTTCCTGCTGCCTGACAATCAGATGTAGACCTCTAAGCCACCTCTGCAGCACCATGTCTGTCTGTGTGCTGTCATGCTTCCCACCATGGCAATAATGGACAGAAGCTCTGAACTGTAAGCCAGCCCCTATTAAATGTTTTCCTTTATGAGGATTGCCATGGTCATGGCGTCTCTTCACATCAATAAAATCCTAACTAAGGCCGGGCTTCACTAAGCCCTAACTGAGCCTTTAACACCGTCAACAATAGGGTTTCTCTGCCCTTTCTAAGATACTTTCTGGACAGGTTAATGTGGCAAGAAATGTGACGCAATGTGTCATAAACCCACCCTGGTGTTACGGGTGGAGGGGTTATGGAGGAGTAGCTATGCTTTCCCACAGGTCCCACAGGGCTTCCAGCCAGAGGGAGTTAAGCTGAAAGTGGCATATGATTGGATGATCTATCTCTGAGTCAGGTAGGAGGGGCTGTGGGACACGGAACTGCCTTAAGAAATAAGGCCCACAAGCTTTCCGAATGTGTGAAATGACTGCGCCTGCAATCACAAACCACTACAGCCCCACACTCAGAACTCTGAAGCTTACGACACATAATGCATCTGCCTGACTCCAGGCACAGGCTTCAGCAAAGGCCTTTCCTGGATACGGCGCAGTCTGACGGGAAAGTTTCTTGAAGCGCCTCCACATGCTCCCTACTCACTGATCTCTAGCTGGCGCTGGATGCGGCCTTTGCTTCGCTCCCGGAACAGGATCTGTGCTTCATTGTATTCCGTCATGACGTCCACAAACTTCCGTGACAGCACCGAGTGCTAGAACATGGAGAATACAGTGTTACTATATGGGGGCAACTCCTTCCTTTGAAAGAGGTAAAACTTTGACTAAGACGCTCCGACCATTACTCCATTCCAGAAGAAAGTAAGAGCAAGAGCGGCAACGGGAGATGCATGACCTGCGCCACCAGGATAGTGGTGCATGCCTTCAATTCCGATACTCAGGAAGCAGAGGTAAGTAAATCAAGATGAATTCAAGGTCAACCTGGTCTATGTAACACGCTCCAGGCCAGCCAGGGACACAGTGAGATTCTGTCTCAACAAAACAAAGTACCACCATCACCAATAACAACAAGTAACTTGGAGCCTGGGACAGTCAGCTGACCTCTGGAGGGTAGGCATTATCAGAGGTTTGAATCCAGCTGGAAGGCTTGGTCAAGCAGGGTTGAGAGCTTCCCAGTTTCAATCATAAACCCTGAAGAGTTAGTACCAGTGGTTTTCAACCTATGGGTCACAACCCCTTTTGGGGGTCAAATATCAGATGTCCTGCATATGAGATATTTATATTATAATTCATAACTAGCAAAGTTACAGTTATGAAGTAGCAGTGGCTGGGGTCATCACAACATGAGGAACTGTATTAAAGGGTCACAGCATTAGGAAGGTTGAGAACTGGGCTGGAGAGATGGCTCAGTGGTTAAGAGCACCGACTGCTCTTCCAGAGGTCCTGAGTTCAATTCCCAGCAACCACATGGTGAGCCACAACCATCTGTGATAGGTTCCAATGCCCTCTTGTGGTATGTCTGAAGACAGTGACAGTGACAGTGTGCTCATATACATAAAATAGATGAATAAATTGTAAGAAAAAAAAAAGGAAGGTTGAAAACAACTGATTAAAGCCAAAGCACTGCCATCTAGGTGATCTGACTAGTCCTCTGCACTGCGGCCCCAGAGCATGGGTAGCCAAGTCATCTCTTCACAGTGAAGAGAGGCAGTCCCCATGCAGACAGACAGTGAGGGCAGATGTGATCCTAAAGATCAAACAGCTGGGCTCGGATGTGGCTCAGTGACAGAGCTCTTGCTGAGCATGTGCAGGATTCTGGCTTCAATTTCTAGCACAATAAAAAAAAAAATTGCTTTGAATCTGGACAAAGTAAAATGCTGTTCTTCCACATCACTCTAACTGAGCATAGAAGGCCGACCTGGGTCCTTCGTATCCGCAGGTCCACTGAAGTTCGGTTCCCGTTCTCATCCTGATCACAACTCTGTTCAATAGCTAGAAGGAAGCAGGACAGGGTCACCCAGATGCAATACTCGTCTCAGGGATGACCTCAACTTTCCCCACAAAACTAAAGAATTGGTGATCACTGGAAATTGTCCTCTAAAGATCAGCTATCATGAGGAATGCTTATGACACTGTGTGCACATGAGGACAATGTCAGATATGTAGACGGACAATCACAAACACACATGCACACCAAAATCATAGGCACATGCATACAGAAAAACATACAAGCCGGGCGGTGGTGGAGCAAGCCTTTAATCCCAGCACTTGGGAGGCAGAGGCAGGTGGATTTCTGAGTTCGAGGCCAGCCTGGTCTACAGAGTGAGTTCCAGGACAGCCAGGGCTATACAGAGAAACCCTGTCTCGAAAAACCAAAAGAAAAAAAAAAAGAAAAGAAAAGAAAAATACACAAAAACAAAACCATGCACAAACATGCATACGGGTATGTGACTCGACATGGGCCTTACGAGTTTGTTTTTATGGATTCGTATGCTGTGTTCAAATGTGTATGTGACATGTGTGACTACATATCTCTATGCTGCTCTGGTTCATTTGCATGTGTGTGCATTTGTGTAAGTATATTGTGTGCACAGTTGGGGTATGCCAGGTATGTTTACTCATCCAGTCACTGTAATGCTCTTAGGAACACCGTTGATTTTAAGGTGCATACTCTCTGAGATCTGCCTTGAGACCAGGGAGGAGCGCCAGGAGCCTACTAAGACCTTGGCGGAGTGTCTGCCACCTGGGAGTCGCTGTTCCTGAGAAAAGGGTATGTGCAGAGATGAGATTTCTTTCTTTTGATGTATCCCTGTAAGTTAAACATGTGCCTTCCTCACAGATTGAGGACAGCAGCTTCTGTTTAAGCACTGTGCAAAAAGCCACAACCCTCAACCCAGCCCAGGCGTCATGCTGGGCACAGAGCATCTGGGCTGAGCTGCTAGGGGCTAGAAAGAACACACTAACTCAGAGACCCGCCTGAGAGCTTGGGGAGTCACTGTAAAGGATAGTCCCCTTTCTCAAACACCTGCCCAATGTCACCTACAGAGTCACAATGAGGTACAGCATGGGATACAGATAGCCAACCTACTTAGAAGTGGTCTTAGAACGTCCCCACCCCACCAGCACCCAAGAAGGCAAACTTACACTTCAGCTTGCCCCGGATCTTGTTAGCAGTTTTCTTGATCTCTTTGTTCAGGTCCTCCAGCTCTTCTTTTATTTCTTTAAAAGGTGAACACGAAGCATCTGAGCTGGACCACTTGACACTGCAGACACAGGCATGCAGGCCAAGCACAGAGCAAGAGCAGCCAGCCGGCCTTCCTTCCTCAGTGCCTGCCCAGGAGCGCCTCCCCAGCCACCATTGCCGTGTTCAGGCCAGCTCCTGGTAGACCCTGAAGTGTGTCATCAGACACAGCTGGTTTGAGCTAGACTGCAGGCTCATCCCAATCAGGAGATCTAACAGTGGACTGACTCTGATGCTAACCTTCACTGGGACAGAGAGTGCATGCAACCACACCCGGGAAGAAGCTGCCACAAGTCCCTTCTGCTGTCCTTGTCTTCCCGGTCCTTGTTGCGCCTTCAGACACACCACACATGCCACTCTCCAGGAGATCTGGCTCTATACCTTCAGAGCCATTCTCAGGGTGAAAGGTCACCAGCTGAAGCTAACTGACAGCGGCAGCCCACTGCCATGTCTACACACCTGTGGCATCTAAGGAGGCTCTGGGGGACCCCACCCAGAGTCTTTCTTGCAATCTGAGGTGATGTCATTAAAACACCCAATGAAGTGAAGCAAACTGGAACCTGACAGATGTGAGGGTGGCCCTACAAAACCCTAATGCATCCTATGAGACTCCCCGGGAGGAAGCAGAAAATGCAGCCAGCAACCATGCAGATTAGCTCCTTTAGGGCAGTGGAGTGACCACAAGTGAGCAAGCTGCTCTACAGTAACCAATGTGTGGAGGTGGCCAGACACTGGCAAAAGCACCACAGGCTGTGCCTCTGTTTCCAGGTTTTTTTCTGCAAGTGGCAGCCAACACTGAAAGTTTCTAAACAAAGGCATCCAACATTTCTAAGAAGAGCTGGGACTTAGAAAGATCATTCAGATATCCTAAGGAACTAGAAATCTAGCTGATCCTTACTGCTCTGTTAGCAAACGGCACACAGCTGGCCTCCAGACTCACTCACCTCTCAGCCTCCATCGCTAGCCCAGCCCCATTAACCAACCACTGCTTTGCAAATCAGCCTGTTGTTAATGTCCCCAAACACAAGATCCACTACCCCTCAACTGTGGGCACAGGGTAGACCTGTGGCTGAGCCCGAGTCCCACCAGGCACACTCACATACCCTCTGGATCCTGCCTAGCAGTGGCCATTCCCCAGCTGGACACTGGGACAACTTCGGAGCCTTCAAACGCTATGAAGACGCCCTGGAGCCAGGCAGCAGTGATGTAGTCCTTTAAACCCAGAGCTTGGGAGGCAGAGGCAGGCGGCTCTCTGAGTTCAAGTCCAGCCTGAGCTACACTGAGAAACTTTGTCTTGAAAAACAACAAAACAAAACAAAACAAACCTCCTAGAATGCCAAAGGGGCCTAGGTGTAGTCATCTGCGAGAGCCCACTGCACCGTCTAAGGAGAAGCTGGAGGACAGACCGACAGCTGACAGACTTACTTCCTTCTGGGTTTGGAGCAGAAAGGATGATGCTGTGGTTCTTCTTCACGTCTTCTACGTGCTGAGCGATTCTGGCTATGCTGCTTCGAATCTCCTCCACCTAAGAGAGAGACACGGTGATAAGGCCAAAGCCGCCTCCCCTGTCCATCTCCTCTAGGGGGAGGCAGAGGCAGGTGATGCGTGATCCCACAGAAAGGATGAGCATCTCTTCCACTGGGGAAAAAAACCAACAACAACCAACCCGGTGCTTGCCACCAAACCAGACAACCTGAGTCTGATCCCTGGGACCCATCTGGTGGAAGGAGAGAGCCAACTCCTAAAAGCTGCCCTGACTTCCACTTGCACACTGTAGCATAAGTGTGAGTGTGCACATGTGTGTGTATGTACACGTACACATGCTTGTGCACATATACGCAATTAAAATATAGCAAAAATAGCAATCTACCAGAGTCCTACTCTTAGGTTTAAAGCAATGTTTGCCAGCAAAAACTATATGCTGTAAAAATCTCTACGCTGGAGCCCAAGTACCACCAGAGACAGTGCTATGTGTAAGCGTGCCACTCCATACCACACAGCACCGTCAGCAGTGAACACTCCACGCCCACCAAGTCAAGGGAACATCCTCCCAAGAGGAAGCCCTCACCATCCAGGTGGACGGCCCGTCAGTCATCCTCCTGAATCTCTGCATGATGTAAGCAGCTCACTGCAAGACTCATTCGGATGGACTTACGTCTCTCAAACTCTATGGCCACTCAACAACGAGGGCCTTGACGATGTACTGGTCCCTGTGACTGTTAGTTACATCATAGAGCGAAGGGCCCTATATAGATTCAACTGGGGGAACCTGAGGTGAGGATCATCCAGGTTGGACCTAGATAAACCTGGCTATGGGAATGCTGTGTGGAAGCCGAGGCAGGAGGACCACCACCAGTTCCTCTTCCTTCACTTTAAAATGATTATGCAATTATAGCCACTATATACTGTCCACATCTTGACAGTGGCTTCCATGGCAAACAGGACTTTACAGGCCTAAGACTTGAGCTGGGAAGCTACCCTGGGTGTGGTCTGAATGAAAATGGCCCCCACAGGCTCACAGGGAGTGGCACTATTAGGACTTATGGCCTTGTTGGAGGAAGTGTGTCACTGGGGGTGGGCTCTGGGGTCTCAGAAGTTCAAGCCAGGTCCCGTGTCACTCTCTCTTCCCTGCGGCCTGTGGATCCAGATGTAGAACTCTCAGCTATCTCTGAATCACCATGTCTACCTTCACGCTGCCATGCTTCCCGACATGACAGTAATACACCAAACCTCTGAAACTGTAAGCCTGCCCCAGTGAAATGTTTTCCTTTGTGAGCGTTGCCGTGTTCATGGTGTCTCATCACAGCAGTAGAAATCTAAGACCCTGGGTGATCTAGCTGATTGCTATACAACAGACTAAAAAATAATGTCAGGAATGGAGAGGCGTTAATGATGAGAAGTGAGTGCTGTGCTTTCAGGAGGGAGAGGCCACGAGCCAAGAAAGCTAGTCTCCAGAGAAGTGTGGGTCCTCATTCCCCCGCAGCGCTTAGATCTTAGCTTGACCTGTGTCCATACAACTCCCTGAAGACAGATAGTGCTGGGGCTAGAAGATAGTATGTGTGCTAGTATGAACTTGTCAAGTGAAACAGTAAATGCATATTTACATGTTTTTATGAAACGGTTCTTTTCTAGTGTCGGTGTGGATGGAAATATCCTTCACAGGCTCCTGTGTTTGAATACTTGGTACCCAGCTCATAGTGTGTTTGGGTAGGTTTGGGTGGCCTTGATGGAGGAAGTAAGGTCACTGGGGGCAGGCCTTTAAGTTTCACAGCCTCACGGCATTCTGTTTTGTACTTGCAGTTTGATGTGAGCCTCACGCCTGTGGCTCCAGCTGCCATGTCATGCCAAGCCTCCCTGCCACGACTCGTATCCCTCTGGAATGGTAAGGCCCAACAAACTTTCCCCTCAGTTATCTCGGTCATGATGATTTATCATAGCAACATAAAAATAATTAATATACCTCTAGGTCAGTGAGACTATACATAAGGCAATGCACTGTGTATAGATCGGCAGTAGTCCTGTGTCCCAAGTCACCTCTGAACAACTCTGTCCCTGCACCTTCCCTGGGGTGCAGGTATGAAGAGGCACACACCTTAGTGTCACTGTGACACTCCTGAAGGGTAGGGGCCCAGGAAATCATGGCCCAAGGCCCAGAAACATTCTGAAAATTGAGGTATTAAAGCAAAATCCAACATAGGACTCCACTGTTGCAGGGCAGAGCAGTGGCTCCTTCAGGCTGGGATGACGCAGGGCCATCTCCCTTACTGCTGCTACCAGAGTTCTCAGACATCACATACTCAGGCATGTAGTCACATCAACCATAGAGACACCACAATAAAAGCTGGTCCTCAGGAGTGGAGGGATGTCTCAGGAGTTAGACCACTGGTTGCCCTTCTAGAGGATTTGGGTTCAATTCCTAGCACCCACATAGTGGCACACAGCCATTTATAACTACAATTCTGGGTAGCCCAACACCTTCTGGCCTCCGAAGGGACTGCGTACATGGGATGCACAGACATACACACGGGCAAAACACCCATCAATATAACATTTTTAAAATTTAATAAGAAATCGATTATTTGAACATCTTGACTATGTTGCTATGGAGGCTGAAATCCAGGCACAGTGCTGGTTCCAGTGCACAGATGGCATTTCAACATTGATGGCCTCGTGTCAGAAAGCAAGGAGACAGCCCAGCTCCTAGAATCACTGCTCACCCCTGCCCCCACAGCAGTTGAAGTCAGATTGGTTCTCCCAGGAAAGGCAGCCATGGACTACAGTGCCCTGGAGAAGGTTCCACAGGAGGAGGGTACATGGTGGTACTGGTGCTGGTCTAGCCTGAGACTACAAGCTACCCACACAGGGTCTCTTCAGCCCATTCTAACTTATCTTCTCAGGAAAGTTCTCTCCACACACAGGGCCTTGTTTTACTGGTCTTTAACCAAACCCTCCCTGGTCAGGAGTGGGGTCTTACCTGCATCATTCTGTGTGATAAGTATGGCCTGCAGGCTTCCCCCCCCCCCCACTCAAGGCCTTACATTAACAAGCCCTGTTTGTTTCCTTTTCTAAGGCTTCAGTCCACTGGAGGAACTCTGAAATAAAGTCTACAGCAAATACAGCTTGTGCTCTTGGGGGAATCCGGATAAAAACCTCAGTCAATGGCTTCAGAGCATAAGCAACCAGCTTCACACACAGGTGACCAACAGCAACAGCAAATGTGGCCCCGGGCACTAAGCTAGAAGCCAGAATTCCTGCCTCCAAGGGACTAAGAAGCCTGGGTTCCTGAGAGGTGACAAGTCTCACCACGCGATCCTTTAAAAAGCCACTCCAGGGGCTGGAGAGATGGCTCAGCGGTTAAAAGCACTGACTGCTCTTCCAGAGGTCCTGAGTTCAATTCCTAGCAACCACATGGTGGCTCACAACCATCCGGAATGGGATCTGATGCCCTCTTCTGGTGTGCTTGAAGACAGTGACAGTGTACTCATATAAATAAAATAAATAATTAAAAAATAAAACTTTAAAAGAGAGAGAGAGAGAGAGAGAGAGAGAGAGAGAGAGAGAGAGAGAGAGAAAGCCACTCTAGAGATGTGGTTGGCTTCCCAAGGGAGGAAGTATTGCTTGGGATCTTACAGTTCCAAGTCCTAGGTAGAACACAAGTACAGGGCTCTAGCCCACGCACCCAGGTACACAGATCCTATGTCCTATGGCTCCATCCTGTGTGTATCCAGTCCTCCTCCCAGGCTGTCTGCAGGCAGTCATTTGAGGCTGTCCTGATATCAACTACTATTGTGATGATGCTGAAAGTCCCCAAGAACTTACATACTTCAAACAACTTTAAACACACTCATGCTCAGGAGGCTGAGGCAGGAGGATGTCAAGGACAAAGCTAACCTGGGCCACACCATGAGGCATCATCAGGAAAGTCCAAAATCAAAGCAAGCAAAAATGCAGTCACTCATCAGTAGTGATAGGGACACAAGGAGAACCGGGTGCCTGGGTCACTTCCCAGATGGCTTCCTTCGATGGTACTAGTGCCACGTGGGATCACAGTCAGACACAGGGTGTGCCATCAGACAAAACCCAGTTCCAAGGTGCATGGGTGTGCTGCTCCACATGGGACTACAAACACTGCTCTCGTAAGGTAACTCCGGCCAGAGGTAAAGTCTGAGGCCATGTGTCCATCATTAAATACCGACCTGATGGAAGAAATCATCCATGAAATGGTCCTTCTCGACAATGACGACAGCAGTGTCTCCATCGTCGTTTTTCCTACACTGGAACAGAAAACATTTCCCAGATGTCACGAAGGCCGAAGAGCAACTCAGGGTCCCAGCTCCTCAGCTCGCTCAACCCCCAAGTGCAGCGGAGGAGCTACGCTCTGGAGCCTACAACCATCTAATTGTGCAGCTTCTTCCTGGTGATAGGTGATGGAAACATGGGCTGAGGAAAGCGGGGGAGTTGGAGAAGATAATGAAGGCCAGGTTCCCACCGCAGGTGTTTTCATCTCCATCAGAGACAGGGCCATTCGAAACAGAATTGTCTGCATGAAGAGATTACTATACACATACACGCGCGCGCACGCACATATAATTATCCTGGGGATTGACTCAGGGCTCTGAGTATGCTAGGTAAGCTCTCTTAACACTGGGCTACATCACTATCCCTGTAATATTTATACTTCATGTAAACATTAAAAATGCTACTGGAGCATGGCGGTGGTGGCGTACGCCTTTAATCCTAGCACTTGGGAGGCAGAAGCAGGCGTATTTCTGAGTTCGAGGCCAGCCTGGTCTACAGAGTGAGTTCCAGGACAGCCAGGGCTACACAGAGAAATCCTGTCTTGAAAAAACAAAAAAAACAAAAACAAACAAAGCAACAACAACAAAAAACAAATGCAACTGGGGGTGGAAGCTGGAGAGATGGCTCAGTGGCAAGACCACTGGCTGCTCCTCCAGTGGTCCTAAATTTAATTCTCTGCACCCACAGGGTGGCTCTTAACTTCTATAACTCTAGTCCCATGGGACCTGATACTCTCTTCTGGTGTACAGATGACCCTGGAGGCAAAAAAAAACAAAAACAAAAAAAAAA
>JADRCD010170228.1:0-11733 GCA_019843815.1 Montemys delectorum | reverse complement strand
ACTTATCGTCCTTGGAAAGAACAGGTCCGATTTCCAGCATCCACATGAATGTGGTTCAGACATACATGGAGGCAAAACTCTCATACACACAAAATAAAATAAATTAAAAAAAAACATGAAAATAATAAAGTGCTACTAGGTCTGGTGGTGCTCCCCTGTAATCCTCCCATGAGGAAGCCCTCACCATCCAGGTGGACAGCCCTTGTGAGACAGAGGCAGAATGGTCAGAAGTTCCAGATCAGTTCTAACACAAAGTGAGTTCAAGGCCAGCCTGGGAAATAGGAGACCTTATCCAAAAACAAGTAAAAACCTTGAGTGTATGGTAACTTCCAAGGTATGTCAGCCGCATCAATACTTTCTAAGAGGGTAATGACCACTGCGCACTGTGATTAACAATAATAAACACTCTGACAAGAGGAGAGGAGTTGAGGAAGACGGACTCAACAACAGTGAGGAAGAAGAAAATGGCATCGTAGACACGGCTAGAATGCAGCTATTTGTTAGAAACAGCCTAAGGCGGGATCCAAGAGAACAGAAGCAGGCACTTCCGAAGCCCCCTGCATGGTCTTGGGTCAGGCAGGAGAGTACTGGATGACTCACTAGTTGCCCAGTTGCTGCCTCTGAGACCTGCCTGGAGCCTTGAGAACACAGGATGCTGGAGGGGTGCTGGTCCTGCCTGGGCAGCAACCTACCCGGAACCCTTTCTTCCAGGCTGCCCAAGCCTCTAGCAGCAGCACAGACAAGTCTAAGTTAGCCAGAAGCAGTTTTTGTGGACAGCCATAAAGTGGCCCTAGAAGATGGTCTCTAAGTCCTATTGCTGAGCCCTGCCTACCAGGAGGCACAGGGGAGGGACCTGCTGAGCTCTATCCTCCAGGGCAGCCAGCCCCATGAGTCAGCACTATCCAGGCCTCCCTTCCAGCAGCCAAGCCCAGAAAGCCATCTTAGGAACCTCCATTGCTGGGGGCAATCCAGCCTTGACCCTGCAAGCCTGACACAGAGGTGTTCCTTTACCACCCAGGAAATCCCGCAGACAAGATATTACTGTAATTCTCAGCTAATAGAAATCTGCAAATGTAAGAAACATGATCAAAGTTGGGGTGAGGTGCACATTTATTCATTTTTTTTTTTATTCCTAGCACTCAAGATACAGAAGCTGGGGAATCCCTGTAAATTCGAGGTCAGCATGATCTACATAGTGGGTTCCACGAAGGACCTCCAGCAACCATATCCACCCTCCTCTAGTGCCAATTGTGTAGATGAGATGGCTGGTTAGTTACAGGAGTGTGAGCGCAACCTTTGTCACCAGGGACGCCACACAGCCAGGACCAGCTTACTGAAAACTGGACATCACCTAAAAGGGTGCCTTCTATACCCATGAGGCATGGTGCAGCCCTGCCTCTACTTCTCAGGAACACGCATTTGTACTCTGTCTTCCTCCCAGCCCAGGGATGCCCCTTCTGTGGGACTTTCCCTGAGAAGCCAACCCATGCTGTGGGCCAATACACTGCTCTTCAGATGCCTGGAATGAAGGACAGCGCTGAAGAATAACAGGCTATCCTAACAGCCCTCAGCAAGGGACCCACATTTGGAAGAGAGGCACCGCCAGGCCTTGTTAGGGTGGCTCACTGGGGGGGATGGGGCGGGGTGGAGGGGAGGAGCCAAAATCATCAAGCTGAGTCAGTCAGCAATGAAGACAGACAGCTGAGAACAAAGCAGAGGTTGGCCTAGGGGCTCTGTATGGGAACGGAGTGTCAAAGATGGGGTATCTCAGAATCTATGAGATGCAAGGAGAAATCCTGGGCACGGCTTTCAGAAATGCTGACACCCTGATTTCATACCTGACGCCTCAAATTGCCTTAGGAAACTGAGGCAAGAGGATCTAAAATTTGAAACCCGAAAACCCGGTCATAAGCACTTAGGAGGCAGAGGGAGGTGGATCTCTGTGAGTTCAAGGCCAGCCTGGTCTACCAAGCAAGTTCAAGGGCAGCAAGGGCCACACAGAGAGGCCCAAACCCAACCAATGAAAACACACAAACCAAACTTGAAGCTACTCTGTACAGCACAGTGACGTAGGAGGATCCTGAGTTTGAGCCTAAACTGGACTACAGAGTAAACTCTAAGCCTAGGATATACACCAAGTCAAAGATAATGCAAGTAGGAAGGAGATAGGGAAGGGAGGGAACGAGGAAGGGTCAGAATGGGGTGGGGCTGTGAGCACCTCAAGAACTCTATTTCTGGCAGCCTTCTCTAAGCATGAGCCATGGCCTGAAATGTGCCCAGAGTCTTGAAGGCCCACTGCCTTGTGCCTTGAAGCAGCTGTTCAAGAAAGGGTGATTACAAACCAGGCAGTGGTGGTACATGCCTTTAATCCCAGCTCCTGGGACGCAGAGGCAGGTGGATTTCTGAGTTTGAGGCCAGCCTGGTCTACAGAGTGAGTTCCAGGACAGCCAGGGCTACACAGAGAAACCCTGTCTTAAAAAATCAATAAATAAATAAATAAAAAAAAAAGGGGGGGGGGGGGGGGGGGCACAGGGAAAAAACCAGACTGCATTTCCATGCACGCTGCTAGGACAGAAGGTGGCCATTGCCAGGGACACTGAGAGAAGCCAGACAGAGACTTCCTGGTGGGGAAGTTGTAAGTGAAGCAGAGAGAGAGGCAATACGCAGGGCTGCAGAGGCTAGGGTAGCTGTCAGGAAGCAGGCTCATCCTCCAGCCAAGACCCCAAGAGGAAGTTCAGCCATAGCAGATGCTCTCAGGCCAAAGAATTCAGATATATCTTGAACAAAAACAGGAAATAATTGGTCTGTGGAAAAATCCAAACTCTTATATACAACCTGTTCCATTCTGATTGACTAATGTCCTAAAATGCAACTCATGGCTCTTCCTCGGTCTTCGGCCCTTGACCATGGGGTGCCACTGCATGCAGCATTTAGCTCAGACCTGGGACCCTGTCTGTGCTTGTGCATTCCAGAGGTCCGAGACAGAATCGCTCTGGACAGAGTCTGGGCGATCCCAGGCAAGTTGCTCCAGCTTTTGTGTTAAAACGAGCAGTGGACCAAAGCCTGAAGCACCCCTCAGAGCAGCAAGAAAGCTTGTACAAGATCTCCAGATGCAAAGTGTTCTCCACAGTTAATCTTCCTTTGCAATAAGGTCTTCCTATGCCACCTGAGCTATCCTGGGACTCAACACCTTCCTGCCTCTGCCTCCCAAACAATAGGATTGTGGCCATTCAAACGAGCTCCTTTTTAAGTCCTTCACAGGTGACTACCACCGGTACCTTGTCTCAGGTGGACGAATACACAGCTAAACGAGGAACCTTTCTGGGAAACTTCAAACTCTGGGTCGCCAAGGTCACCACGGTTCAGCCATTTTAACCTCAAAATCAAACTCCATGTATTATCTATGAAAAAGCAGCATTTAGATAACGTGGAGGGAGAAAGTTGCCTTTTCTAACTTTCTGAAAACATAAAACCTAGGTTTCACGAGCGTAAGGCCATGGCACTCTGCTCCTCGAATCTTGTCCCAGAGGTTCTTGGGTCAGAAACACACCTCTGAGAGGCAGAAAGACAGCTCTCATCCTCCATTTGCATACAAGACAACCTCAGCTGTCACTCCTTGGGCACTGGGCGCTGCTGTCTTTGTTTTCTAAGGGTCTTAGACAGCTCTGAACTCCACAAGTAGGCTAGGCTGGCTGGCACAGAGCCCCAAGGATCTGTCCATCTCCACCTCCTTAGAGTTCGAATTACATTGTGTACCATGGTGCCTTTCAAAATGCTTTGAGGACTGAACCCCAGGCCCCATGCTTGCAAGGCAAGCACTTAACCAATCAGCCCATTTCCGAAGCCCACCTGGCTCACACGTTCTCCCTAGTTCCAGAAATGCTGGAATAAAGAATGACTTAATAGGGCCGGCAAGATGGCTTAGCAGGTCAGTGCCTGCCATCAAGCTTGACAACCTCAGTTTGACTCTTAGACTTAAAGGGTAGAGACAGAAACAACTCTCACAAATTGCCTTCTAACCTCCGAGTGCACTCTAGTGGACGAACTTGTGCAAATACATAAAGTTTATTGACTTGTTTTTATTGCTGTTTGAGTTGCTGAATTGAGTTTTGTTTAGAAAAAAGGGGAAAAAAATGATGAATTCGGTTTGGGATCAGGACAGAATTTCCAACAACTTCTGAAGCTGTCCCTTGGCAATGTCCATCCCTTGGCAACATCTGACATTTCCTGCTGCTCATCTCTTTATATGGAGGGACTTTTTCAGCACTGGGTATTATAAAACCAAAATATCAACGCTGTGCTCTGAATCCTGCGGTATGTAGCCAAAATGTAATTCTTTATGTAAAATCAAGCAATCAATCTTATTTGCTGTCATCCTTGCTAAATAGCAAGCAAGCAGCGGGTGTGCACCGAGGAAGTGTGTAAAAACACACCCATGATTTGTCACCATCAGTTAACGATCCACTTGTACATGTCTTTTACATACTTATATATGCAGGATCGTGTAAAAAAAGGGGGGGAGGGGCCATTAGTGGAAACGTTTGAGAATCCAGGCCTTACGGCAGTGGGCTTCACACCCTGCTTAGAAGCTGCAGCTGTGCAGAGAGCCGAGGCCGTGTTCACTGCAAAAGCAAACCCAGCAGCAGGCAGCAGACACAGAAGTCCACGTGGTCCTGGTGGCCTGGCCAGTCTATCGACACAAAACTCCGATTTCACAGTGACGGCCACGTTCACAGTCATGGCATCTTCACACAGATGGAACGCATGAAAAACGTCAGTCCGCTTTGAATACAACTTCAGCCCTAAAGAGTTTGGCACTTCGTGTGCAGCGGTAGAGGTGGACCTAGAAGCTGGTTGTGACAGATGAAGTTGAGACAAACAAGGGGGACCCTCTCCTTGGGGCCTAGGAAAGAGATGCACACAGCTAAAGCACTGTTGAACAGCGTTAGGGACAATGCCAGGCTTCTTTCTCGAGTTCAGCTTCCCGTCAGCAAGCAAAGAAAGACATTGGTAGATGGGGCAACTGATTGTCTGTCTGTCTCTCTGTCTCTCCCCAGCTGCCTTAAGCAAATGGACTGCCAGTCAACCAGCCATCAGAACTACCCCCAGGCCAGCACCAGCCATGATCAACATTGCACGCTTTGAGGGACCTATACAATGCCAGCAGCTGAGAGCCCCAGCGCCTAACGGCATAGCGTCTGCCAGGGTTCTCAGTCCCCACTCAGCTTTCTGCCACCACAAGCCTTTGTGAACTCTGGATGACCCTGTAGCCATTTCCCCCTTAAATCAATGGGTGGATCCCAAAGAGGCAGTGTTGGGGTGGTGCGAGCACAAACTTTCCTTTGCAAAGGAGGTCTGTGATGGGTCCGAACTCTTCTCGGTCTATATAACCAGGCCACCCAGCTCATTCAGTGCCCCATACAAACTTCTTTAGAGCGGTCTTGCCCCACCCGCTCGCAGTGGTGCAGGAGGAGACTGGCGATGTGGAGAAAGGCAGATGCAGCAAGCTCTGACAGTGGAGCAGACTGCCTGACAGCACACTGAGTCACAGCAGCCACAGGGGAGGAACCTCGAGACCAGGGTCAGCAGCAGCAGCAGTAGGGGCAGCAAAACTGTCAGTGACTGCATAGAAGGAAACAGCTCAACAGTTCTAGGGAGTAACAGGAAGGCTCAGAGGACTCTCAGAGCTGAGGCTGGAGGCGCACTGAAGCTCTTAAAGGCCAGAGAAGCAGGGGCTGGAGAGATGGTTCAGTGGTTAAGAGCACTGAGTGCTCTTCTAAAGGGCCAGGACTCAATTCCCAGCACTTCACACGACAGCACATAACTTTCTGTGACTCCAGGATCCAACACTCTCACATCGATATACGCGCAAGCAAAACACCAATGCACATCAAATAAAAATAAATAAATTGTTTAAAAAGGAAGCAGTGGTGGTGGAGAAGAGATCTGGCGCCTAGTCCCCGGAACAGTCCCAAAGAGCTGTCAAGGTCTGAAGCATCCTGCTGCCCAGGTACACTTGCTCAGGATCCCACTCCTAGCACCTGAGCTGTGACACTACAGGGCGCCACCTGCTGCTGCTCCTCCTCAGGCTGTCAACAAAATCTGCCAAGAGTCCCGCCCTGGAAGCAAACTGCTTTCCTTCCCAGATTTCTACCTCAATCCAGTCAAGGACCCCCCGCCACAAACCCCCAGGCCAGGGAAGGTCATAAAGCGTGTCAGCACAGAAATACAGATGCTCCGTGTGTAGACATTTAAAAGCAGCACTCAAAAGAGCAGAAAACAGACTGGTTACAGTGTCTGGAAAGGGTGTAAGGGAGCAGCGTGGACAGGTGGCTCTGGGGTCCAGCTGGATGGAAAGAATGCCTTCCGGCATTCTGCATTCTGCATCGCAGTGCGTGACTGTGGTGGATGCCTGCAAGCAGCCAGTGATGAGGCTCTTGAGGTTCTCTCTCTGTGTTTCTCAAGACAGGGTTTCTCTCTGTAGCCCTGGTTGTCCTGGAACCCAGTCTGTAGACCAGGCTAGCCATGAACTCAAAGAGATCCGCCTGCCTCTGCCCTCCCAAGCTCCAGGATTAAAGGTGTGCGATACCACAGCCTGGCTGGTCTAGAGGCTCTCATCCCAAAGGAATGATAAACACCTGGAAGGGTACGGCCAAAGGTATGGGCCTGCACTGCATATGTCCTGAATGCCACATTCCACCCCAAAACTGGGTACAGTAACTGTCCACTGCGAATGCAGATCTATACTGTAAGCCCATTCCCCTTTAAAAAGCTCAGCTTTTCTCGCAATGCTTGATAGTGACTAGAACCCTGTGTTAAAGCGTAAATACAGTTCTGGTCCCTGGTGCACTGGGAAAATACCTAAGGCAGCTAGCTGTGGGTAGTGCTGACTGAAGCAGGGACCTAGCCCCTGAGCTCCAGGTTTGTGTGGAGTGTCTGTGAGGGACTCAGCACAGCATTCTATATCAGGCCATGAAACAAAGCTGTAGGAAAGGGTACCATCCAGGGTGGGGCAGGCAGTTGGAGAGGTTGTGATAAGAACCTTGCAAAAAAAAAAAAAAAAACCCAGGCAGGCAGCGCCATAGTGAGTTCTGAACAGGCATCCAACATCAGCCCAAGCCCAGCCCTTGTTCCTTGCCTAAAACTCTGAGCCACACTCTCACCCGCTGAAATCAACCATGTCAGGTGGCCAAAAGGACTCCGATCTAAACATCAGTCCACAGGAGTAGTGCCAGGGCAGGCCGAGAGAACCCACCCCAGACACCTACCAGCATCTGTGCCCAGGAGTGCTCCTCAAAGACTAAGATGCTCTGGGCACCGACCCCGAACCTCTCCCACAGCCCACACCTGGAGTCCCAACAACCTGTGACCCTTGGAACCCAAGGAAGTCTTGCCCCCAAAAATCCACTTGCAGCCCTGACCAGGGTCTCCTGGAGACCGCCCAGGAATGCTCCTGAAACCCTACCCTAACACCCCTGAAGACCCCTGGGACCCTAGAGCCATTCCCCCAGAGACTCTGCTCAGAAACACAAGATTGGGTTCCTCTCGTGCATCTTGTGACCCTTGAAGAACCGAAAGCTCACTCCCTGGGACCCTGCTAGGAAGCTGCCTGGATCCTTCCTGAAGACTACGCCCTGCCACCCCTGGAGACACCGAAGCCTCTGGAGGCCCCGGGACACCTAGAACCCTCTTATTAGATTCCCTCCTAGAGACGCTGCCCAGTTCCCTCCACGGGTGTTCCTCCTCGGAGCTCCTTCCCCCAGAGCCCTCTCCTGGGCTCCCCTCTGGGCCCCCTACTCAGACTCCTCCTAGGGTCTTGCTCCTGGACTCCCTTCCTTGCGTCTTTCCACCCCCACTCCCCAGGTTCTTCCTGGGGTCTCTGCCCGACCCAGAGCAGCTCGCCCGCCGGCCCGGGACCGCTATGCGGCTTTCTGCTCACCGCTGTGAGGTCGGGCAGCCGGTCCCGCATCCCCACCGGCCAGCAGGGCGGGGCCCCTGCCGTTCAGCTGCCCCGCCGCACACTCTCGGGTGGCCGCGTCGCCGCCTCTGCCCGCCGGGGTCCTGGCCCCGCGCCGCCGCCCTCCCTCGGGCAGGCGCTGCCACGGCAACCGCGCCCGCGCTTTCTGCGCTTGCGCCTGCCCCACCCCCTCCCGCGGGACCCAGGGCACCTGGGCGGGTCGTCGCGAGGAGTGGGGAAGTGGGTGTGGTTCCATCTGGGGGCGGAGCCTGGCCTAAAGTCCTCTAGCTGCGAGGCTTGACTGGTTAACACACTGTCCGCCCTTGCTGGTTTCTGCACTTTCGCTGGTTTTGTTTACTTAAAACATTCAAGAGCTGGGGCTATAGGTCAGTAGCCTTTGCCTATCATGCACTAGATTTAAAGCCCAACAGAGAAAAAGCAAAATTCTAAAGTTACCATTATAGCACACATTGACAGCAAGGAAAACCTGCAGGTCCCACCCTGGATGCAGTTCTGGTGGGAGAATCAGGCAAAGTGGCTCCTTTTCTGGTCACTGTGGCAGTGTACCCCTCAAAAGCTAAGTAAGGGAGAAAGGATTTATCTTGGCTCATGGTCTCAGGGGCTAAAGTCCATTATGTGAGGAAAATTATGACAGCAGATGGCCACCGATGTTGGGGGAGGGGGAGAAGAGGGGACATTAACCTTAACCCTTCACATGTTGGAGGGACAGAAGGCAAAGGCAGACATGACAGGTGTGGTCCAGGCTATAGCCCTCAAGGGTAGATAGAACATCAGCCACTCACTTTCTACAGTGAGACCACCTTTCCTAAAAGTTCCACAACCTCCCGAAAGCGTGCCACCAGCTGAGAAACAGGTATTCCAACACAGGAGTCTGCAGAAGACATTTCACAGTCAAATCACAACACCAGAAAGGGGACAGATTAACACCTAACACCAGCAACGAGGTGTGTACAGGGTAGCGTGTGGGGAAGACCAGAGGTGTGTCCGTCCTGGAGAGCCAATACCCCGGTGATGATAACATTTGATTGTCAACCTAATGGTATAGAATCACCGAGGACACAAGCCTCTGGGTTCCTTTCTGAGGGATTTTTCTAGATTAGAGAAATTGACAAGGGGAAACCCTTCTTAACTGTGGGCAGCACCATTCCATGTTCTTGAGGTCCTGAGTCAAAAGAGGAGACAGAGAGCTGAGCACCAGCATCCATCTCTACTTCCTGACTGTGGATACGATGTGACCAGCTGTCTCAACCTACTGACATAACTCCCCTACTTGTAACAGACTGTAGCCTCCAACTGTGAGTGAAAGTTACCCTGTCCTGCTTGCTTGCGTGTTCTCTCCCCCCCGCCTCTCTCTCTCTCTAACATTTACCTATGGGTAGCACACACATAGAGGTGAGAGAACAACTTTTCAGGATTTGATTCTCTTCTACCATGTAGATTCCTGAGACAGAACTCAGGCCAGGCTTGGTGGGAAATACTTCTAACTGCTGAGCCATCTCACCAGCTAGTGGCTTTCATTCTCATTGTGTGAGCTAAGTCTCTGCAGGATGGGGTGCACTTCCCAGTACTTTGCCACAAGTTTGTGGGAGCCCATCCTTAAGGTGGTGTTCACCAAATATGAACCCACTTGGACTCTGTCTAGGACTGATGCTTCAGGCAGCAAGGCCGATCTGAGAAGAAAAAAGGAAGGAGGGAGGGAAAGATGGAGGGAGAAGAGAAGAGAACTCTTTGGGTTTTTTTGTTTTCTGTTTCTGCTTTTATTATTATTATTATTATTATTATTATTATTATTATTATTATTATTTTGGTTTTTCAAGACAGGGTTTCTCTGTATAGCCCTGGCTGTCCAGGAACTCACTCTGTAGACCAGGCTGGCCTCAAACTCAGAAATCCACCTGCCTCTGCCTCCCAAGTGCTGGGATTAAAGGCATGCGCCACCACTGCCCAGCAGCTGGATTTGGCTTTTTTGAGACAGGGTTTTCTTTGTGCATTCCTGGCTGTCGTGGAACTAAATCTGTAGACCAGGCTGGCCTTGAACTCACAGAGATCCACCTTCCTATCTCTCCTGAGTGCTGGGATTAAAGGTGTGTGCCACCACCTCCCGCCTAGCATATATATAATTTATAAAAACATTTAAACTCTAAAGATAGAAGGCTTTACATTGTGCATGCAGTCTTTTGTTTTGCTTTGTTTCTTTTGAGACAAAGTCTCCGGGAGCCCAAGCTGGCCCCAAACCTCCTGTCTAGCTCAGGATGACATGAACTTCTGATCCTCCTGCATTAGCCTTCTAAATGCTGGAGTCATAGGCATATGATACTATTCTGGGGACAAAAGCGTGTTTAAGGTTACATTTCTATTCTGAGTGGTGGTTCCTACCTGTAGTCAAGGGATCTGGAGGCTGAAGCAGAACGATTGATACAAGTTTGAGCCAACACAGGCTACATAATGTGAGACCCTGTTTCAACTTCAACAACAGTAACAACAACAATCTATTTCTGTATTGTTTCAAGGGAAAACATGCTAAAAAGTACCATCCAGGTACCATGGAGACACTGTGGGGACCAAGAGAATGAATTAACTACTAAGTGACCTTAAAGTTGGGCTCCACATCTGAGACATGCTACCCAAGCATATTGTAAACTATTGGATTTTTTTTTTCCCCTAGTGCTGGGACTTAAACCCAAACCCCTATTCTTGCTGGGTGAACACTTCACCACTGAGCTGTACCTCCAGCTCTTCTATAGTTTTCAGTTTTTAGACAGGGTCTCATCAGTTGCTCAGGCTGGCCTTGAATTTTCTCTGTATCCCACACGGACCATGAATTCGTGATCCTTCTGTGTTAACAGGCTTGGATGAGGAGTGTGGGAAATCTGTCTTATAAGGGTTGTGTTATATCCACACACAGAGATGTTGGATTGTAACCTCCCTCTCCCTATGAATGGGACCTTTGAGAAGAAAGAACCATTTGCAGTTCAGCTTAACGTGAGATGAAGTCATGACTCAGGGCTCTACTTCAGCAATAGTGTTCCTAGGAGAGTCATGTAGGGGGATGATACAACGGGATGAGGTGACTGTGTCACTGCAGCCAGGTAGCTACAAACCAAGGGGTGGCCACGAATGCCAGCAACTCAAAAGCTCAGGGGGGAAGCTGGGGACATAGCCCCAGGAGCCTTTGGAGACAGCATGGCCTGCCCACTCCTGGGTTTCAGACTTTTGGAAATATCTCTGGCAGGGCTTGGTGGTGCAGGTGTGTCATCCCAGGTTCTCAAAAGAAAGGCAGGAGGACCCCAAGTTCAAGTCCAACCTGAGCTGCAGAGTGGATTCAAGGATAGTCTGGGAAATTTAATGAGATATTTGTCTCCAAGTGAAGTGTAACCAGATGGAAGGCTGAAGGATGTAGCTCAGTAGGAGCGTTTGCCTAGCAACTGTGAAGCCTTGGGTTTAACACGAGGGCGGGGTAGGGGATCCATTTCTGTCTTATGAAGGGTCCCAGTTTGTGGTATTTTGTTAAGCCGGGGACACCTTGTAATTATCTTATAAATAGCACAGTTATGCTGCACATAGTGGCTGTTGACACAGCTTATTAAGAATCCACTTTTAAAATCAAGCATTGAAAATGTGTCACACATCTTGACACTAAAAAAGCCAATGTTTGAGATAAATACACACACTTGAGCATATGTTAGAAAGAACATATAGTAGGATGCTATATATATTCACACACACACACACACACACACACACACACACACACA
>JADRCD010170227.1:0-21685 GCA_019843815.1 Montemys delectorum | reverse complement strand
GAGGTGGTTTGTAAGAGAACAACAAAGAGTAAGACTGAATGCTTTGCTTCACATTTGTAACTCTTGTATCAAGTTACCACAGTCAGAGCCAAGATTTTAAGCTCTACTAAATACAAAACAAACAAACAAAAACACTTTATGTATTTATGTTCATTTAAGAAAATATTAGTAGTGATGTATTATTTTAAAGTATATAGTTAATATGTTTGGAATTATTTAAAATTTATATTGAGAAAAATGTTCATATTTTCAATATTGCTGTAGACAAGCAGCTACATAAGACTGTTAAATTGATTGTTGTTTTATATCAAACAACTTTTATAATACTCATTTTTATTGTTATAATATTTTATAAATTTTAAAGAATATGACAAAAAAAGGTAGTGTAGGTATTGAAAGGGGGATTTCTCGGAGGAGTTGGGGTACAAAAGGGAAACAAGAATGTGATTTAATTCTATTTACTTAAAATGTTTTTAAATGTTAACAAATTCAGATAAATTGAAATCATATAACTTTTCTCATTATAATGCAATAAAACTTAAAAAAAAAAAAAAAGAACTCAGGGTTGGAATTTGTTAGAAATACTCTAAGAGTTTCGAATAGAGGATTCACCAGGAAGAGTGGCTCTGAGGGTTCTGGAAGGCACAAAGCAGGACAGCGGGATAGTTGAGAGGTTAGTGGCTGAGGATCTGCTATCACTCCAATGCTAGAGAGAAAGGAAGAAAATGTTTCAAGACCCATCACACATTCATCGCTGTTAATGCTGAGGTGTATTGTGGCCACCCACTGCCCACGGGTAGCTGAGGCTCAGTGTCCTTGGTCCTCAATCATCAAAGGGACTGTAGCCCATAGCTATCTGTAGTCTCCAGAAAAAGAGCACTGGCTCCCCTTACCTCCCAGAAGTACTCCCATGGCACGGGAAAGTTTATTGATAGGAAACGGGTCTAGAATTTAGTTCTTTGCAGTAGGACTGTCTATAGTGATCAAATGAGTTTTAATCTATGTAACACAATTTAATATCCACTAGTCACATGGAATGGAATCCTTGAAGTAGACCTGCTGTGACAGACAACTGAATTTTCTTTCTCTCTCTTTTTTTCTCTTTTTATTTTTTTCTTTTTTGTTTTTCTTTAGGTTAGTGTATTCTGAGCAGCTGCTAGTGTGTATCTGGTTGGGCTACACAGAGCCAGTGCCTGTGATATACCCCCAATTGTAGAAGGCCACACTTGAGCTAAGAGAAGAGACTAGTGGACAATCAAGTGCTCGGTGAGCCTTGCCTCCCACCTGAGTTTGTCACTCACTAGCTGTGGAATCCTGGGCAGGATACTCTGGAAGCGATCGATTCGAACAGTAATGATAGAGCTGTGTACGACGTTGCTGTCCTGCAAATCTCAGGATCTGAGAGGCTGAAGAAGGATGGGGCTCACAAGTCAGAGACAAGTCTACACAGTGAATTCCTGGCCACATGATGAGTCCCTGTACCAAGCCTCCAAAATAAGATAAATGGAAGCTCAAGACCATCTTCTAGCATTATAGAGTCATGGTCAGAACTAAACAAGAACCTGAAAGTATTCAACAAATGCCTGACTCATGGAACATGGCCAAGAAATGGTGATTATCCTTATCAAAATAATTATTTCCAGAGCTCTGGTTACAGGGGAGGAGGCATGGTAAGATGTAGGAAGTTTGCACAAAGGTGATGGTCAACTGTGTCTCCATGTGCTTCTTTTAGCTTTGAACCTGTGATGTGCTTGATGTCCACTTTTTATTTTCCCCCGTACATTATTCTTTGTCTTTTTGTCTGGGCACCAGCTCCAGTCTCTTTTATTGTTATAATACAGATTGTAATTTTACTCTTCATTATCATAGCGTTACAGTACAGGTCATGGAGAATTGATGTAATCACCATCAGCTGGGGAAGTTCATAAGGATGTCAAGTGCTCCTTGGCCCTCACACTGTAACAGACATTTTCTTCCTGTTCACCGTTTGGCTTCCCAGCCTGGTTCTGGGGTTTTTTTTGATGACACTATTATGACATGGCTTTAATCATAACACATTGCGTTGTGTGTTTATGTTACTTCCTTATCAAGTTGTCAGATAAGAGACATAGAACTGTTTGCAGATGTGTTTGTAGTGGTTCTAATATATTATGGAAACTTAACTTATTGTGAAATGTAACATTTTGTGCCAAACCTAGCCATCTCTCCCACAGTCTTTTCTGCACTCGCGGATGGCGCTCTGGAGACTTACCTCTTACACAAGCAATGTTGATGAAGCCTGTATGTTTGGCAGCTGCTTAAAGCAGAATATCCCAGAGGAAATCTCAGAAATTTCACAAGACAGATCCATCCTTGTAACTGTGTTGGAGGCACGCCTGATCATGGTTAAGGCAACACACCTAGGAATGAAGTGGTTCTCTCGCAGGGTAAAAGATTAACAATAATAGAATTGCTCAACTATATTATTAAATGTATAACATTGTTAAGATAACATGTAAGGGACCCTTGGGGGAAAGGGTAAACATGAAAGGAATGTTGGGTTCTAAATGTCATCCAATAGCGAGATTTGCCAGTATCAGCTCCACTGGCTGCTATTAGTAATGTGTAATGATACAGCCAGAGGCACATCAGGTCCTCTACCAAAGCCATGCAAGGTCATGTGTTTTTCCCATGGATACTCAGTTAACACTCATGGGGGCTCTTTGTATTAAGCTTAAAACAAAACAAGCAAACAAAATAGAAAACACAAGGCTGACAGCTTTCTCCCTCCCCTCTTGGACCTATTCATCATGTCTGCAGAGTTATCTGTAGTGCAGTCATTTGCCAAGACTCCATTTGCTCTTTTGTTTTGTTTTGTTTTGTTTTGTTTTTTTAAAAAAAGACAGTCTGACACATTTAGAATGTGGAAGGAAATAATATTCTCCGATCTTTTCTTTTTTAAAAAAGTTTTTAAAAGATTTTTATTTACATTATTTCATGTATAGGGTGTTTTGTTTGTATGGCTATCTCTGCACTTTGTGCATGCCTTCTGCCTAAGGAGGTCAGAAGACTGTGTCAGAGCTCCTAGAGCTGATGTTACAGATGGTTGTTAGCCCCCATGGGTACTGGGAACTGAACCCAGGTTCTCTGGAAGAGGCCAGTGCTCTCAGCCACCGAGGTGTCATTTCTCCAGCTCCAGTTTCCTCCAATCTTCTTTTCTACCTCTGAACAATATTTAAACAAGCAAAAGGAAATTAGCTCATAGTAATTAGTGCTTTTCCAGAACCATGGTATCTAGGTCTTTTTCAATTACTTCTCCTTTGAAGTCCTGTACTCTGCTTAAGACCACCTGAGATTCCAGGATAATATTCAGACAGAGGACAGCAATTTCTCCACAAACTCTACTTTCCAAATAGTCATACTTAATCACCAGTGTCAGAGGTACTTGACACATTCTTGGAGAGTTGATATTTGTCACAGTTATGGAACAACCTGGAAAGGCTGTGAGCCTCTGCTTTCATGGGTATGTTTCCACAAGACACCCATAATTCTACTTGTGATAGAGGAATACTGGACCGCCAACACAGAAGTGAACCATCATGCCCAGTTAGAACAGTAACATACTTTCGGGAACACTGACCTTGTCTCTTTCCTTGCACACTGTGGTAAAGACTAGAGGAGCTGAGGCATCTGGCCCAAGTTTCCCCTGATTGCTTTCAGGACAGCATTCTGCACAGAATGGAAGTGTATTCTGCACTTCCATTCTGTGCAGAATGCTAGGCTCCAGTTTCCACCCAGTGAAAAGTCACGAGCTCTCTAACTGTCAGGCACTGTGGAACAGGGCTTATGTGCCTTCTCTCACAGAGTTATCACACCAAAGCTAAGAAGGATTATATTCTTTACTTTCTATGTTTATAAATTGAGGCTTAAATTAGAATCAGGAAATGACTGAACCATGATTTAATCCCAGATATACTAAACCACAGAGACCATTTATTCAAATTGTGATCCTATACATGGTAAAGTGCCATGACCAAAACAACTTGTTAAAGAAAACATTTAATTGGGCTTATATTTTCAGAGAGTTAGAGTCCATGATGGTGGAGCAAAGGTATGGTGGCAGGAACAGCTGAGAGCTCACCTCTTGCTCTGATATTTGGAGATAGAGAGACATTAGGAATGGCAGGAGTCTTTTGAAACCTCAAAGCCCACCCCAGTGGTACAGTTCCTCCAACAAGGCCACACCTTCTAGCCCTTCCCAAACAGTTCCATCATTGAGACCCAAGCATTCAAACACATGAGCTTATGGGCTCATTCTCATCCAAGCTACCACAGGTTCATTACCAAATGCATGGACACAAGTAGAAGAAACGTTCCTGCCCGCCCCCTTCCCAAAAAATCAGTTCTCCAACATGAAAGTTTCCATCCTCCCCAGAAATGGAAATGTCTGCAAATCAAGTTTAGGAAAAAATGAGTTGGGATTTTGAAAAATGCTTTTGCAGGAAATCAAATGCTGGGCAAACTGATCAACGCAGAGCTAATAATCATGCCTGAGATCCAAGGTAATTTTGGTTTCTCCCCTAAATATAGTTTCTCCAGAGCTCATGGTAGTTAGAAAATGTCTCAAATTGCTATTTTTCTTCTAAATATGGCTGCCAATACTTCAACTATAGTTAAACCAGTCTAGGAGAAAAGCCAAAGAATGTGTCCTTTCATATTTTCTGCTCAGTACAGCAGCAGTGCATAGCTTTGTGCTATAAGATTTCTTAAATGAGAACTCCATTTGACAAGCTGGGTGAAACATGATCAAGACATACACTGCCCTAGAAATGTCCTTGCCTGTCTAATTTTCCTAGATTAGGAAATTCCACTCCATTTTCTGCCTATCATGTTTCTGTAGTCAGCTCTTAGGACTAAGAGACTCAGTGCCTTTCCACATTACCATATTAGGACTCAGTGATTATTGACTGATGCGGGACAGTGGGAATCCTCTACCACCCACCCAGACACACTTGGAGGGACCTGACTGACTCCTCCAAGCTGTACAGTGTGAATGCAAACAGGCCTTCCTTTGGGTTCTCACCCACTGTCTAATGTTTTAGGACATTCCTATAATATCAACTCCTTCTGCCTGTACTTTTTAAAGGCTCCAGTAGAGACCCCCCAATGCCTCCGTCCTTTTAAATTAGCTGAGGGATACTCCAAAGCAAGATACTAGGCTTATTCTAGGAAGTTCTCAGAATTCTTTCCTTAAGATTCACTTATATTTTAGGTATATGAGTGTTTTGCTTACCTGTGTGGACGTGCAACCATATGCATGCCTGTTGACCTTGAAGTCAAGAAGAGGTCATTGAATCCCTTGGGACTAGGGTTACAGACAGTTGTGAGCTGCCGTGTGGGTGCTGGGAAACAATCCGAGGTCCTTTGCAAAGCAACCGGTCCTCTTAACTTATGAGTCATCTCTCTATCCTGATTTACTTTGTTTTTCTTTTTCTTGCCTGCCTGTCTGCCTTCTCCTTTTTCCTTCTCCCTCAGTAGACTTGAGTTTTAGAGCAGTTTTAGGTTTACAGGGAAATTGAGTGGAAAGGTGTCATTCAAAACTGTGTTTGAAAAGAAACAAAAGCTAACTGAGTTTTTGTGTTTTTATTATGTTTTCATCAGTTCTCTATTACTTGGAGGCTTTTTTTTTTTTTGAGAGTCTCTCTATGTACCCTTGGCTGTCCTAGTACTCTGTGTAGATCAGGCTGAACGCATAGAGATCTTCCTAGAGCTAAAATTAATGATATGTGCTACTGCATTTGGCATTGAACCCACCTTAAGGATAGCTAACTTCTTATGAATATGTTGGTATGGGGCTGGGAGAGGAAATCCAATCCATGGGAAAGGAGTTGGAGAAATCTCACTGATGGAAAACCATTGCTCACAGCTAATGGAGAAAGTAAAGAGCCAGGATGAGCAATGTTGGAGAAAAATGTCTAGACATCTAGGTTGAAAGGAGGGTAGAGGAGCACACTGGCATTGTTTGTCCTGGCTTGAAGATCTTTGAGCTAAAGGACATGCATGTATATGCCTGCCCAGGGTTCCATCTCTCAGATTTGTCAGTGATGAATAGAAGATTTAGCTTATTCTATACCATGTATTCCTAACTTAAAAAAAAAGGCAAGCATTTCCTCTTCTACCACTACCCTCTTTCTAGGAAAAGTCAGTTCAACTTTTGTGAACGTTAGTAGCCTCAAAACCCAGCTGAACTCCACAGTTATTTCTGATTATGACAGTCTGGTAGCTTGAAGTTTAAGCATCCTTTATTTCAAAAAATAATAAAGTCCTTCCATTTCATCATAGGTTCCCTCATCTTTGAGGGGAGAGATTTGATGGAGACATCCCATTTAGGGCTGTGTGTTCCAAGGTCTCTCACTCTCTCTCTAATGTCTGGCTAAGGGTCTCTGTATTTGTTCTCTGATGATGGATGAGCAGGCACTGATCTATGAGGGCAGCAGAATGTCATTAGGAGTCATTTTATCCCACATTTTTTTCTTGTTTTAGACTAGTGTTATGTGGTTTTACCTTATGTCCCTGGGCTATCTAGTCTCAGGTTCGTAGTCATCCATGCAGTGTTGGACATAGGTTCCATCTGGTGGAGTGGGCCTTAAGTCAAATCAGTTATTGGTTGGTTACTCCCACAAGCTTTGCACCACCATTACCCTAGCATATCCTGCAGGTAGTAGACCATTGTAGATAAAGGATTGTGTTTAAGTCTCTCTTTTGATAGTGTGAAGAGATGAAGAACACCAAGAAAACAAGGCCTTCTAAATCACCATGAGCAAAGCTCACAGGAACTCCCAGAGACCGAAGCAGCATGCTCTCAGGCCTGCACAGGTCTGCAGCAGGTCCTCTGCATACGCATTATGGCTTCCAGGTTAGTGTTTTCATGGCATTCCTGAGTGTGTGAACACGTGAGTCCCTGATTCTTGTACCTCCTCTTGGGCTTTTTTTCCTCCTGTTGGTTTGTCTTGTCCAACTTTGTTTTATCTTATTATATTTTATTTTGTTATAGTTAAACCAATGTAAAATGAAAGAAAACCTAGTTGGTCTGATAGAGGTTAACAACTGAAGTGTGTCTTGCCATTTATTCCTGCTGGGAGAGGGAATACCAGTTTTTTCCAGTAGAGTGACACTGGGTATACTGACCACTTCAGGGCAGGCATCATGTGCAGGATTAGTAAATCAACATATTACAGACTCCTGGTTTTGTTGCTATATTCGGCTCTGCTTCCTTCATCTTTTGAGGAAGAACTTAAAGTTGGGTGGATAGGGAGGAGGAGTAGGTCTAGAAGGACTCGGGAGGAGAAGAATATGATCATAATATATGTAAATTTAAAATTTGTTTTAAAGAACAAAAATATAATTAAAAATAAATAAAAATTCACCTATTGAATTAGAGCCCAGGAAAAGTCCTTGAAATGTAAATTTTGCTAGATGACCTGACTCTGCCTTAAAGAGATTTTTATTCTTGAGGCAGGGTCTCCCCAATGTAGTTGCTGGCCTGGAACTTGCTATGTAGACTATGCTGGCCTTGAACTCACAGAGATATGGCTACATCTCCCTCCAGAGAGAGACACTCCCTTCAGGTGCGACATCATGTCCAGCCTCTGTCTTAAAGAGAAAATACCTAAAAAAATCTATTGTGTCAAGTGCAAACCAATCCACATTTGAAATTTGCTAAGAGAGCAGATCTTAAGAGCGCCCGTGTCCCTAAAAAATTAAAACTCCGTGGGAGATGGATGTGTTCCTTAACTTGATTGTGTTAATTACTTGTTGGGAACTCAAAAATCTCTCAATAATTTTATATCTGAGTATCTCCTCAAAACCTACTTTTTCTAAAAACCCTTTCTCTTGGCCTACATGAGTTTAAATCCTACCTTCTCTAAGGGTTCAGTTCCACGTTTTCTTTCTCTTACCTGCCAATACAAACCCGTTAGTCAGCATCTGTAGAGGAACAGAACCGACAGAGTGGATCCGAGCTACAGAAGGGGTTTATTAAGAGTGGCTTACATGGGATGGGCTGGGTAGTTTCACACTGGCTATCTGTATGGTAGAGACACTGGGAAGCTGGTATCTGCTCAATCCGTGCAGCTGGATGCCTCGGTGCTCCCAATCTGGTGCTGAAGGCCTGGGGACTCCTAGAGAACTGCTTAGCTTGAGTCCATGTTGGAAGTTCAAAGAAGCTGATTTCTAGTATCAGAATGTAGTAACACCAGTGGAAGCAATAGGGTGGATGTATTGGCAAACTGGGTAGATGAACTCAAAAGGAAGACATGAAGGCCAACAGTCAAAAAAACAAAACAACAACAACGAAAAAACTCAAGCCCTTTTCCCCTGGTCTTTCCTTTATATGGACTTCCATCCGAAGGTGCTGTCCACCTCAAAGTTAGTCTTCTTACTTCAGTGGACATGATGAAGAAAATCCCTCTCAGGTGTGCTCAGTGGCTAGCCTCTTAGTTGACTCTACTTATCAAGTTGTCACTACCATTATGACATATCCAGTCTCGGGGGAGGGGATGTGTCTTTATGCCTTATTAAAATTTTATGTTTCCCGAAAAAGCTTTATAGAAACAGCACTGATAAATTAAAATTGTGCATATTCAAGGTAGAAAATATGACGACTTGAAAAATATGTGTGCTGTGAAGTAATTAACACACTCAAGTTAAGGAGCACATCCATCTCTCACAGAGTTTTAATTTTGTAGGGACACGGGTGCTCTTAAGATTTGCTCTCTTAGCAAATTTCAAATATACAATAAACAGAAGCATTAACTATAGCTAGTAACAGTATCATTAACATATGGTGAATATTGACTCTTCAGGATTTCATCTTACAATTAAAAAGTCCCACCCTTCAACTAAAAACTCCGATTTTTTTCTAAACCCTAATTTGGCAACTACCTTTCTATTCTGCCTTATGAGTTTGTCATTTAGAATTGGTCTTCTATCTAAATTGGTTCTCTTGGCATGATGCTCTTCAGGTTCCTGGAGAGGCAACAATCTTCAGTTCACGTTGAAAGGTCAAAGAAGCTGTATCTTGTGTCATCTAAGGGCAGCAGCATGAATGTCAGCCACAGGGTAGATGAACTCAACCACAGAGGGCAAAGGTGAACAGGAAAAAACAGCTTGGCTTTCCCTTCAGACCTCAACACCTGAGCTGTTAGAAGAAGGTGCTGGCACTCTAGAGGACTTTCCCCTTCAGTGAACCCTTTTTAATAAACATGCTCACACATCTACCAGAAGGTATAGCTCTTACTCAGTCTCCAGTCCAATAAGTCTGACCACCAAGATTAATATCCATAGGCATCATTGGAGGACATTGTATGAAGTTCTAAAGTGAAGCTGGAACTCCCAAAGATGAGATGCTGGAGATGCAAGAACCAAATGCCAAAGAAAACAGCAGATGGAAAACAGAGCCAGCCCAAGGGAGAATACATATTACAGACATCAGAGCCAGGGGGGAGGGGCTATCTGAGCCTTCTGGAGATGTTTGATTCCATATGAGCTCCAGATGCCAGACATGGAGTTGCAGAGCTTGATTGCTGCCCAGGTGGGTTTTTATCTTGGTTTAGTCTGGCAATTCCTGGTCATGCATCTGTTGTTCCCTTTCTGAATAGGAATATTTTCTGTGTCTTTATATGTGGTAATTTAAAAAAATTGGGAACTCCCAGTTAGAGATTGCTTGGGTCTTAGAGGAGACTTGGGCTTTTAAAGGGGAACGGAATCATTTAAGACTTTGGGGACTTTGAAAGTTGGCTAAATGCAGTTTGTTGTTCTTTTAGAAGATGAAGGCAAGAGGCAGAATATTATGCTCTAAAGTGTGTGGTTGAGAGCCAAGCTGACTGGAAGCAGACTTGTACTAGCCGTTGACCTCGGTTGTCAACTTGACTAGATCTGAAAACAACTAAGAAACAAGCCTCTGGACATGCCAACGAGGCCTTCCTTGATTAGGTTAATTGAAGTGGGGAGTCCTACCATAGATGTGGGCTGTACCGGTCTCTAGGATTGGGTCCTAGAAAGAGGTGGCCTGACACAAGTAATCATCTCACTCTGCTTCTTGACTGTTACGTTGTTCTTGGTTATGATGTGACCAGCTGCCGTAAACTCTTGTTAATTTTAATTATCTGTCATGGTGGAATATATCCTTAAACTCTGAGCCAAACAACTACTTTCTCCCCCTTTTCTTTTTCCCTCACAACAACAGGTGTGATGCCATGTGAATTGTGCCATACAAATTTTTCTATTTCTATAAGAAAGCTCATTCAAGCTGGGCAGTGGTGGCATACACCCTTAATCCCAGCACTTGGGAGGCAGAGGCTGGTGGATTTCTGAGTTTGAGGCCAGTCTGGTCTACCGAGTGAGTTCCAGGACAGCCAGGGCTATACAGAGAAACCCTGTCTCAAACCATCTCTCCACCCACTCCCCCCCCCAAAAAAAGAAAAAAAAAGAAGAAAGCTCATTCAAATTTTATATGAATAGCATTAAATCTATATTACTTTGGGTGGTAAAACATTTTAACAATATTAATTCTTATAATCTCTGAATTTATCCCATCTGTTTTTAGGGCAATTTTAAAAACCATGAGGAGTCATTCACAGCCCATGATATACAATTAAGTATAAATGTAAATTTTCACTTCAAAGGAAAGTTACTTAGTTATTATCTAAATTACTAAGCTTGTTTCAAGAAGCCCTCTTCTAGATGCTAGCTAGTAGCTTAAGGGAAAATGCTATTCCCACTATTTGACTTAATATGGCTGCTTTGCTAAATGAAAGTAAAACGATAGCTATTAAATATTGAAGATGACCAGATGGCAAGTATTGAAGCCACGGGTAATAAATCCTGCGAAGTAAACTCACAGAAACAAAAATGTGACTCAAACAAGGAATTAATGGGGCCGAGGCTGTTTCCCTTCAGCGTTATAAATCTCCCTGTTTGCAAATGACGATTCCAGAGCTTCTTGATGCAAACTTACGCATCAAACTGTCATTAAAGTATGCGGCTCTACCCACGGTGTCATTGCTACCGCACTGAAAGTTCACTCTCCAGTCATATGGAGGCAGTCACTAGAAGGTATATCATGTCTGCCTAGCTATAGGGATGCATCGTAGAGGTTAATTAGCATGCTGCAAACATCAAGCACTTAGATTTTAGAGCAGAAGGCAACAGGCAATGCAGGCCATGTGAAAGTGAATTTTTATGTAAAGGCTAATACGTAGGTACTGTTCACACAGACACCCTCAAGTTAAGTCAATGCATGATTAAATTCACAAATACCATTTATAGAAACCTGAGTCATGGGAATTGCTTTCAAGGCTTAAGGAAAGACTGAATTGGGGAAGGATTTGAGAAAGGAAGGGGACCCATGCAAACACCTTGCTTTCCTAAATAAGACTTGGCAAAAGTAGCAGAGACGAAGAAATGTATTATTGCATGTATCTGCAAAGTCCAGTGGTTGACTGCAGACGTCTGGATAAGTAATGCAATGAAAACTTCTGCAGTTTTTAAGTTATCACAGAGCATAATGGTTCGTGCCTTTAATCCCAGCACTTGGGAGGCAGTACGGGTGAATCTCTGTGCATTCAAGGACAGCCTGGTCTACAAAGCAAGTTTCCAGCCAGCTAAGGCTCTGCTACACAGAGAAACCTTGTCTGAAACAAAACAAAACAAAACAAAACAAAAAAACCCAAAATATATATTTACCTCAAATGCTTATTATATTCTGTATTAGTTACTGTGGTAGTCTGAGTAAAAAATGGTTCCTATAGACTCATAGGGAGTGTCACTATTAGAAGGTGTGGCCTTTTTGGAATAGATGTGGTCTTGTTGAATGAAGTGTGGCTTTATTGGAGGAAGTGTGTCACTAGGGGATGGACTTTGAGGTGTCAGAATCTCAAGCCAGGTGTAGTGACTCATGATTTTCTTCCTGCTGCCTGCAGATCAGGACATAGAACTCTCAGTTCCTTCTCCAGTACCATGGCTGCCTGGATGCTGTAAGCCAATTCCAATTAAAAGTTGTCCTTTCTAAGAGTTGCCATGGTCATAGTGTCTCTTCACAGCGATAGAAACCCTAGCTAAGACAGTCACTTTTCTGTTGCTACAGTAAAACACCCCAACAGAGACAACTTATGACAACAGAGTTTATTTGGGCTTATGGTTCCAGAGGCTTAGAATCCATACCAGAGAGACAGCATGGCAACCAACAGTATGCATAGTGGCTGGATCAGGGAGCCGAGTGGTCACATCTCCATCTGCAAGCAAAAGCAGAGAGAGCGAACCAGACGAGGCACTGAGTGGAAGTAGTCCAGAGACTTTTTACCCCAAAGCCTGCCCCAGTGACCTCCTTCCTTCCTCCAGCAAGACCTCATCAACCAAATCTCCTCAAATATCACCACCACTTGGGACACAGAATTCAAACGCCCACCACTCATTTCTCATCCCACCCACCGACACATTCATTTCGGCAAAAATCACTTAATTATTGTATCGTCATAATCAAATAATTTTTAAGACAGGGTCACACTTGGTAGTCTACATTGGCTTAAAACTCATGGCAAGCCTGCTTCCATATCTCTGAAGCATTGGGATTATAGCTACGAACCGCTAAGCCTATTTATGATAAAAGTTTTATAGAGCAGTGTTCTACTAACAATAATGTCAAATTATGCAACTTTCCTAACAGTACAACTTCTAACATTGTAATTTTCATTATGTATTTCCAGGACTAGCCCCCAGGTCCTCGCACATGGTAGGCAACCGCTGTACCACTGAGGTGTACCACTGACCCTCCTCTTGGTATTTTTAAATAACTTTGAGAAACTTGCTCTCTGGAGAATCCCAGAGCAGCCACAGCTGAGTTGCTAGAGGCTCATGGAGACCACCTGAGGGTCAAAGTCCCTAGGGACTTTGTCTTTGGGGCCCACCCCCTATTGCTGTGAGTTTTATTTTCAAAGTCTCCCACTAGGAGTCAAATAAAAATTCCCCTCTACATCCAGGAGGGGAGGGAAGTAACTATTTTGAAATATGACTACTATAATTTACCGAGTGCTCTTCAAAGGCTCATGTGTTAAAGACTCGGTCCCTAGCCTGGAGTGCTACCGACAGACAGTGAACCTCTCAGAGGCAGGGTGGCCAGCCACAAGATGGCTTACTAGTGCTTGAGTTTGATTCCATAGCACTCACAATGAAAGGAGGGAGCTAACCTGAGAGTTGTCTTCTGACTTCCACGTGGTCTTTACGGAATGCATTCTCCATCCCCTCAGAGGCAGGGCCTACTAGGAGCTCCAAGAAACATCAGGGGCCAGGGGTGTACCCACAAGGACAGGGATTCCAAACGTATATCCCTTTCCTATCTCTGTTTGCTCCCTGGCTCCCATGAGAGGACTAGCTATCTCCAAGACACTTTCCAACCATGACATGCTGCCTTGCCACAGGCCCAAAAGCAACAGGGCCAAGTGGCCATGGACAGAAACCATGAGACAAAACAAATATTTCCCCTTATAGTGTGCTTCTTGCAGCTACTGCCACACGACAGAAAGCTGACGGGCAGGCACATCATCAGAGTTCTGTTCTTAAGAAAACCTGATCTCAACAGAAAATACTTTACTAGACTCTAAATTACCAGGAATCTAAACCAACTGGAGGCAGTAAAAATATTCAACCCCAGTCCCCTCCAGCCACTGTCCCATCAAAAGATACTGAAAAATTAAGCCACTCTTGTGGATTTCCCAGGCTCTGAATCACTAAGGCTAAGATGGAAGCCTACGTGTGGACAACAGCATTGCCTCTGTTCAAACACTGACACCACATTACAAAGGCCCCGTGGCAGCAGCTCTGTTCACCTAGCGGATCATGATCAGCAACCAAGCAAAAGCACAAGTCACCCTATAAAGCAAACCCACAGCTTGAAGGGCAGAGAGTCAGAACAAGTCTCATAGATGGCACTGATATTGAAATTATTAGCTTGGCAACTTAAAATAATTACAGTTAATATGCTGAGGGCTGTAAAGAAGACAGTAGGAAACACACAAAAACAGGCGAGAGAATTTAAGAAGCAGAAACTCTAAGGAAAAATGAATTCAAATTTCCTAGATATAGAAAACACTGTAGGAGCTGGAGCTGGGTCAGCAGTTAAGGGTGCTTATTGCTCTTGCAGAGGGCTAGGTTCAGTTCCCAGCACCCACATGGTGACTTATAACTGCCTGTAACTTGGACTCCAGGGGATCAAATGTCCTCCTCTGGTTCTGGGGGCACCAGGCCTAGCACAAGGTGCATGTACATACATTAGGCAAAACAAATGATAAAGAATAATTTTTAAAGGAACCATTGTAACAGAAATAAAGAATGCCTTTGATGGGCTTGTTAATATTAATGGTCTGGATCTGGTTGAGAAGAGAAGCTCTGAGGACAAGATAAATTAATAGAAACTTATAAACCAAAAGCAAAAAACCAATTGTTATAGTTTGAATATTCTTGGCTCGGGGAGTAGCACTATTTGAAGGTGTGCAACAGGTGTGTCACTGTGGGTATGGGCTTTAGGACCTTCATCCTGGCTTCCTGGAGGTTGGTATTCCACTAGAAGGCTTCAGATGAAGATATAGAACTCTTAGCTCCTCCTGGACCATGCCATGTTGCCATGCTCCTGCCTTGATGATAATGGACTGAACCTGTAAGCCAACTCCAATTAAATGTTGTTCTTTATAAGACTTGCATTGGTCATGGTGTCTGATCAGATCAGTAAAACCTTAACTAAGACAACAATGTAACATAATATCCAAACTCTGGCCCATTTATGTGATGGGAGTGGCAGAGGGAGAAAAATTTAAAAGCAAACAGAAGAAATATTTAAAGCCACATGATGGAGAATTTCCAAGATTAATACAAAGCATCAACAGTGCCAAGATTAATTCCCTAAAATGTCTTCCAAAAGAGAGGGAATATTTTCTAGCATACTTTATGAAAGCGGCTTGGTCTAAGGAGTGGCACTCTTAGGAGGTGTGAACTTATTAGAATAGGTAGGACCTTGTTGGAGGAAGTGTGCCACTGTCAGGGTGGGGGGCAGGCTTTGAGGTCTCAAGTGCTTAAGCCTGGGCTCAGTGGCATACAGTTTTCTCCTTGCTGCCTGCATATCAGATGTAGAAGTCTTAGTTCCTGCTCCAGCATCATCTTTGCCTGCATGCTGCCATGCTTCCTGCCATGATGATATGGACTTAAACCTCGGAACTGAAAGCCAGCCCCAATTAAATGTTTTCCTTTATAAGAGTTGCCACATGAGCTGGTGAGATGCCTCGGAGGCTAAGAGAATTGGCTGCAATTCCAGTGGACTCAGATTCAATTCCCAGCACCCACATGGCAGCTCACAGCTATAACTCCAGCTCCAGGGATCCAATACCCGTACACAGACATACATGCAGGCAAAAGGCCAATGTACATAAAATAAAAATAAATAATAAATTTATTTTTTTAAAAAAAGAGTTAACCATGGTCATAGTGTCTTTTCACAGTAATAAAACCCTAACTAAGACACATACATACACATAATTAAAAATAAAATAAATGAGTAGAGGTTGCTAAGAGGTTAAAAGCACTTGCTTCAGAAAACCCATATTTGGTTCCCATCCCTCACACCAAGCAGCTCACAACTGCCTGCAACTCTAGTTCCATGCAATCAAACACCCTCTTCCGGCCTCTGTGGGCACTGCATGCATGTGGTGCACATAAAACAAGCAGGCACACACACACACACACACACACACGCACACATAGACACAATTTTAAATTAAAAATAATAGAAGATTAAGTCATTTAAAAATTGTACATTACAACAGCGATTTATTCTTTGGTTCAACATTTTAGAATCAATATCTATCTAGTTCATCACATGAATAGGCTAAATAAGAAAAGTCACACGATCACTTCAATGGCCACAGTAAAAGCATTTGACAAAATCTAACTTTTAGCAAACTAGGCCTAGAAGGCAACTTCTTCAAGTTGCTAAAGAGTATCTGTAAAACACATACGGTTAACATACATGATGATGAGAAAACTCACTATAGAAGACATCAGAAACAGTGCAAAAAGAAGAGTAGAATATTTTACATGTCAAGAGAGAAAAACACCTTCCCATCTCAAGTTCTGTACCTTGAAAAATTATGCTTCAATTTAACAGTGAAAGTCTGCCCTAACTTTCAGTGACCACATCCTCAGCACCCAATTAGAGAAACGAGAAGGAAAAAGATGAGCAAAACCACCACAGTTGGAAAAAATTCTCTATTATAGTTGATGAAGCTTACACAGACAGGGGCTGAACACTGCCCAGGTTCACACGGCAGGCAGATCCTGGAGCTGGGCTTCGAAAGCGGCAACTCTGACCTTTCAGGTTCACAATTTAATCTCATGCCATTGAAATAAACTTTATATTGAATGACAAGGATGATACAGATAATTGCCTGTGGAAGTTCCACATCCACTCTCTAATGTCCCCAAATCATTTTGCTTCATCACTACTCACTCTGTAATTAAAAGCAATTAAGGATAAAAATAGACTACACTTCTGTATAAATAAACTTAAGGCATTTCCCCCTCCAAGTCACGTAGTTTGTGTTTATGTGTAGGCTTACATTTTTCAAAACCTACTTTAATAAGGGTTCTTAAACCCTTTAACCTCCCCTCTAGCCAATTACCCACCAGAGGTAGTGGAAAGGAAAAGTTAATAGGGCATAGGGGGATGTGGACCTGATTGGAAATAGTTCTTTGGGCGATTCCAGTCATTACTGTCAGGGTATCAGTAGTTCAGCTCACACGAATCAGCAGAGCAACTTGATCCACTCATATACACCACTCACAAGTCAGCAACGGCAGCTCATGCAGAAGAAACCTCCAGCTCTGCCAATCTGCCCGAGTCAGCAGAAGCGGCAAGACGCCACCTGAATATCATGAAAAGTTTTGTGGTGTGTTTGTCTCTACGAAGTCATGACAAACGATGATCAGTGAAGAAGGCAAGGGGAGCCAATGCCACAGCAGCGTCCACTGTCTGTTGGATTATATTTACACGCCCTCTCAAGCATCTGCTCCGCTCTGGCAGAACATCACAAGCCCCCTTTCCAGGAAGCTTCCGGAAAACCACCACGTGTCTGTTCTCAGCAACACATCCTCTCATAAGATGTTTCCAGAAAAACATCACATGACACAGCTGAATCGCCAAAGAAACAAGAGATTTCCACTTCGATTATGGATTTCAAAGTTATCACATTAAAATGCTGCTACCTGGTTCTGGTATTCTAGCCTGATCAGGGAAATGTTACAAAGTTTGTAAGAGTAAGGAAAATAACAAACACTTTTTTTTTTTCTTCTGTATTTCAACCAAGGGCTTTCACTTTATAGTCCAAGCTGACCTTCAATTTGCTCTGAAACCTCGGTTGGTCTTGAATTTGAGATCCTTCTGTCTTGGTCTTGAATTTGAGATCCTTCCAAGTACTGCAGTTCCAGGCCTGTGCCACCACACTCAGCTGAGAAATATTCCTTCTATATAGAAACTTAAACTTTTTCTGAGAAATATTCTTCCCACATAGAAGGTTAATTTCCTACATAGAAACATCTTACATAGAAACCCATTTTTCAATACATAAACTGGCTGGCTTTTAATGATATTAAGATTAAGATAATTAATATTAAAATTTCTTTAACAATGTCTCGTCCTTTACAGTTGTCCTAAGCTTTTTTGTTTAGTTTTGTTTTCAAGGCACGGTTTCTCTGTATAGCCTGGCTGTCTGGGAACTCAGAGATCTGCATGCTTCTGCCTCCTGAGTGCTGGGACTGAAGGTGTGCGCAACCACGACCGGCTTGTCCTAAGCTTTTTGATAAAGCTGGGAAAGAATTCTTCTCCAAAATTCATCTCTATTTTGATGTTTGGGGATTTCAAACCTTGTCTGGTTATTCGGTGGTGTCCCAAGTACTGAAATGTGACGTTTTTTCGGCAGCACAGTGATTCAGCTAACAGCAGTCTCCATTTAAAAGTTATTTTACAGGCTGGAACTGTAGCTTAACATGCTATTTATTACCAGTATGCACAAGGCCCTGGGTTCTATCTCCATTAGGAACAACAAAAGGAGAAGAGAAGTCACTTTGCATTTGCAATGCGTTTCTACAAGTTCATTTGAACCTCACACCAGAGTCCTACGGATTAGGCATCATTGAATGTAAATGACTCAAAAATTAGTGTAACCATTATTGTATCCGTTTATCATGTCTACATAGTGAGGACTCTTCAGCATCATCCCCCACACCTCTTTTAGGTAATTTATCTTAAGTGATGGTGGCAGAGCTGGCTCTCAAAACCGCGTTGACTAAAGCAGTTCATTTTCTATGGGGTTTTTGCAGCAGTAAAGCTGTAGAACCGGCCGAAGCTGGAATTCCACTGGCACCTGCCGTTCCAGACTCCCCGAGTTAATAGGCTTTTCAGCCAAGAACTCGGGGAGTTACTCGCTAACTCCGGTCTCCGCGACCAGTCACTCCAGAGTAGATCCCCGCGGCCAAGGCTCCTCGCGTCCAGAACGGAAAGCTTGCTCTGCAGGGCGCTTTCCCCTACGGCCTGGGTCGGACGCCTGGGTCCGCTGTGCGAGCGGAGGCGACGGCTCGGCGGCCCCCGCATCGCGGCAGGCTAGGCTGGGCTGGGCGGGGCGCAGGGCCGGTCCCGCCGCCGCGAGCCCCAACCTGCCCGCCCGACCTGGCGGCGCAGTCTCGC
Source organism: Montemys delectorum (assembly GCA_019843815.1). Taxonomy (NCBI): domain Eukaryota; kingdom Metazoa; phylum Chordata; class Mammalia; order Rodentia; family Muridae; genus Montemys; species Montemys delectorum. The sequence goes on along the minus strand of JADRCD010170227.1, from coordinate 2,922 downwards.
GGGATCGCCCAGCTCTCGCTCCCCGTGCGGCCCCGGAGGCGGTCGAGGCCCGGACGCTGCCCCCCGCTGCACGCACGCACGTCCCGGCTCTCTGGGGTGGCGGGGCCGCGCGACGCCGACGGACAGCGGCCTGCCTCTGCCGCCCGAGGTGAGGCGTCCCCGGCCCGACGGGGCGGACGGGCAGCGGACGGGACCGGAGCCGCAGGTGCGTCGCCGGGCAGTCCCACGCAACTCCTGGGAAGTGACTCCGGGTCCCCGCGGGCCCGGGACAGGTGCCCCGCTCGCCCGGCCGCCCGACGCGGGACCCCGGGGGTTCAGCAGCCTCCCGTAGCCCCCAGGAGCTGACTGTGGAAGGTTTGCGCTGGGTGGAATTGGGGGTAGGGGGGGGCGGAGGGCCGGGGGCGCGCGCGTTGAAGGGAAAGGAAGTGCTGGAGGTGAAGAATGATCGAAAGGAGCACCACGCAGGCCCCCTCTTCCTCGGGACCTCAGTCAACCCCGGCGAAAACAGGAAAGGCACATCCGCAGAAGCTCTATTGTAGAGAGAGCTAAAGTTGAAGAACTCTGTCTGGGTCACTTGTCCTCATTTCCCCCATATCGTGAGATGACCAAGGGGCCCCTAAACTCCCTTTCCTCTAACCGCCCGCACCCCTTCCCCGCTCCAACTTGCTTATGCCACCCATGCCTGTCTGACCCGGTGTTTCAGACACTATACACCTTCGTCAGCGGTTCCCTAGAATTGAGGCTTCCATAGCAAAATGATACATTCCAAGCCCAGGCAGGTGGAAATGTCTCTTGCTAGGATGGAATTTTCCAATTTTTTTTTTCCCCTAGCATCAGGTACCTAGCATGAAATTTGACATGGACTTGATTTTGTGATTTGATTTTGCTGATAACACACTTTGGGTTTGTTTTTACAGCACTTGCCCCAGAACTCACTTTCAGGCAACAGCTTCTTTCAAAATGGTAAAAAGAATGAAATGGGCAATTTGTACATTTTATCTCTGATTTGAGAATCTTTTGATGCGGAAAGGAGCATAAGAGTAATCCAAGCCATGTGGTAAAATCGGAGTCTGGAGAAGATGGAAATGTCCCCATTTCTGTTGGTGTGCGTCCTTCTGCCCCTTGTAAGAGGGCACAGCCTTTTCACCTGTGAGCCAATCACTGTTCCCAGGTGTTTGAAAATGGCCTACAACATGACGTTTTTCCCTAACCTGATGGGTCATTATGACCAGGGCATCGCCGCTGTGGAAATGGAGGTGAGTGGCTTTTCATTCCTATACTGAAAATTAGTTTATAAGTAGTGTTTTTCTTTTGTTACCTTTTAATCTCAAGACATAGTTTTTTTCCAATCAAATTTTTTAAAGTACTTTTGAAAATTAATCAAGTTCCCCTCCTCTACATTTGGGCCACTGGTTAATTTGCTTTCAAAAAGTTTGAGTTCATAATGAAGGGTACTTACAGATAATAAAAATATTTTGCTTTTCTGAATTTGTGTCATTGCTTCTCCAAGACTATGATTTCTGAATTTTTTAATTTTTAATATTTATTTGGTTGGTTTTTTTCAAGATAAGGTTTCTCTGTGTAGCCCTGGCTGTCCTAGAACTCACTCTGTAGACCAGGCTGGCCTCAAATTCAGAGATCCACCTGTCTCTGCCTCTCGAGTACTGGGATTAAGTGTGCACTACCACACTCGGCCCCAAATTCTGAACTTTTTAATGGTTGACTGAACATATAATCTGTATTGCTTGAGCTAAAATGGAAGAAACTTACATGTCTTTAAAAAGTACTTGTCAAATTCATTTGGCTTTGTTTCCCCAAAGCTAATAAATTATTGGGATGCTGTGGTGCTAAAGAGAATGTTTTGCCAAAAGGTGATTTTTCAGGCATAGCATGTAAGTGTGTTTTCTTTATTTTAGATACTTGCTAAAAGAAAGCCCACTTGTAGGTGAAGGGCAAGGTGACACTAAAGATTGCCTCAGGTGCCTCAGTTACCTGTCTCTGGTTTAGAGATATGCAAATGTCCCAGGGAGGTGTGGGAAGAAAGCGCTGCCTGTAGAGACAGGAACCTGCCCTGCCCCACAGATCTGTTAGGTTGATAAGTTTCATGTAGAAAAAAAAGACAAGGGTATTGGTTTTTTAATCTTTCCTTAGAAAAGCTGAAACCAGTAAAGGTTTTTCCTCAGGTTGTCTCTGAGAGATGAAACTCCTAGAAATATAATCTAGATAGGATTTTTGAACCTGACCACTTTTAATCTTAACAGCTTTGAAGGTCTTCCACTGTCTGCTTGAATACTTAGTTGTCTGACTACCTCTTTGTAGACTCCTGCCTGGGTAGGGCTGCTTTTAAATGGTAAGATATAATTTTGAAAGATCTACAAGTTACTGTGTTTTAATCTTTGAGCAGTTTCTCCAAACTAGTGCAAAATCCCCTTCTTTTTCATCAGATGGGTGGGGCACTGAGGACTGAGCACAGAGCCTCTCAAATACAACAAGGTCTCGGCCGCTCAGCTACATTCTCAGCCTTGCAAGGCTTTCTTTTGAACGCTCAACAAAGGGTACAGGGAGACTTCCATTGATTAATCAGACCCATAAGTGTATAGTGGATACCATCAAGCAATAATTACAGCGTTCAGTCTGGCCGCCTCTGATGATAATGTTTTATAACATGCTTCAGTAAGGTTCGTAAAGCATTTTATTTTAATCTGGTTCCCTCTCTCTATAGTAGCTATGTACATTTTAGGTTTGAATGTTAACAGTGATCTTAAAGATTCATAACATTTATACTCCTTGTCCTTGTGGCAGCAGAGGAACAGACCGCACATCAGCTGTTTAAAAGGGCTTTGAAGGAAGTAACAACTAGTTTGTGTTACATGCATTATTTTTTTAAAGACAGGTGTTTCTGTTCTACTTTTTAAAAGTTTT
>JADRCD010170225.1:0-21141 GCA_019843815.1 Montemys delectorum | reverse complement strand
GGGTCTGTGGGTTCCAAGCGCCGCAGCTCCTGTTGTGTGCTGTGACCAGAGAGCCAGTCTCTTCTGAAGAACATTTCCCAAAGCACTGAATGAACACACGTGAACTGACATCGCCACATTTCCCATTTGCCTAAAGTCAAACAAACTTTTCAGCCACAGAGGAAGAGAGGTGTTTTGGCTTCCTCAAGAAATGAAAAATTGGTATAATTATCTATTTCTGTGAAATTCATAGTTTGTCATGGGTGATCATTACACATAGGGAGAACCAGTAAGACATCATTACACACAGGGAGATATCATCATCCTGGGACTAGGGAGATGGCTCAGTTGGTAAAGCGCTTGCTGTGAGGGTTCCAGGGTTCCAGGACCTGAGTTCAAATCCCATGACAACAACAACAACAACAACAACAACAACAACAACAACAAAAAAGCCAGGCATGGCAGTGTATGTGTCTACAATCTCAGCACTGAGTAGGCAGAGACAGGAGGATTCCCAGTACTGGCTGGTCAGCCAACCTAACTGAATCCAAGTTCATGAGACTCTGTCTCAGAGTAAAGCTGAAAATAATTGAGGCAGACAGCTTACACAGACCTATACAAGCATGTGTACAGACACACATGTACAGGCACATGTATACAGGCACATGTGTACAGGCACATGTATGCACTCGCCCATACACACCCCTACAAAATCATTGACCTTTGAAGGATAATGATATATTCATGTATGTTATGCCATAAATCTGTGCCTACTTTATTACTTGGAGGGGTGGTGCTGGGGATGGAGCCCAGGGCCTCATTCATACCCAGCACACTCCACCAACTGATCTATTACCCCAGCCCATCTACACACTTAATTTTGCATTATATGCAAAGGACTTGATCTTTAATTGGCAAACCAGATAGTGGAGTGATAAGCATTACATAAGTTAATTTCACCCTGAGCAAAAAGTTCAAAAGCCACAATCGTGATATCAACCATAAAGTTCATCTCTATACAAAGGCCACATCTGGGCAGAGTCTATGCTGAGGATGGGGCGGTGTCTTTTGGTCACTGCCTCTGACAGCAGCCTTTATTCCCATAAACCAGGAGCACTGGTCTAAGGCCATGAATTGGTTTCCTTGCCATTACTTTCAGGGAGTCCCAGTGTTGGAGAATCATGTCACTTGACTGGTTGCTTCTAAGGAATAGCCAGGACTTAGTCAGAGAAACACTGGTCTTACAGTTTACAAACAAGATGAGATAATACAGCTTCATGCGTAGAGCAATCTCAAAGTGAACTCTGGACTCAGGGCTGGCACTGAACACATCGAGGAACACATTGGTCCTTCTTGATTCCAACCAGGACAGATAAGAGACTTTCCCTTTGAATGAGTCCCCCAGATAGATAACAGAGGTCACATGGGCACACCCCAACACACTCCTGGCAGGTCCTGGCATCCTTGCAGGCTCTGATTGAGAGCAAAAACATCCGGGGCAGTCTTACCTCTGTGTCCAACATCCACAGTTCACCGCCATTACTGATTCATGGAGAAGAGTGGCCAGGCCAGCCAGTGACTGTGCCCTGTGCCCTAGATATTCCAAAAGGGTAGGGGAATGAGGAACAAGCCCCATCTTAGCAGTGCCCACATGGCTTGGGATAACTGAATTAAGCAACAGCAATATTCCCTTGGGATTTAAGAAGTTGACCATTTGATTTTGGGTTTTTCTTTTTCTTTTCTTTCTTAAAAGGTTTATTTATTTATTATATATGAGTACAATGTTGCTGTCTTCAGACCCACCAGAAGAGGGCATCAGATCCCATTACAGATGGTTTTCAGCCACCATGAGGTTGCTGGGAATTGAACTCAGGACCTCTGGAAGAGCAGTCAGCACTCTTAACCACTGAGCCATCTCTCCAGCCCTGAAGTTGACCATTTGAAAACTCTAAGAACATTCAGTAAATAGGAAACAAAAGAAATAGACATGCAGTTTTATGGTGGCAGAGGGCAAAGCACATGGGGATTCGGGTGTCAACTGACAACCTTTTATGCTGAAGAATCTTGCATGTTGCCACTCTAGGGCACTGGATGATTAGGTTAACATGACTTGCTAATTGTACAATGAGTACCTACTGTGTGAAGCCAAGTGTGGCTAAGCTCATTCTCCTCTAAGGTCCTCTACCCTTGGGTCCTAAATCTCTTAGGCCCTTATTTACATGTGGTCATGTAACTTCTTAGGTCTGTCTTTCTTATTAGATTGTATGTCTTGATAGAGAAAAGGGTGTATTTGTATGATTTTTGCATGCATACTTCCAGAACAATCTCTACCACAGAGCAGGTGTTCAAAAGCAATATCTACACTTGGCACAGAACAAGCACTCATGTTTGTGGGGCTCTGTGAGAGCTCACTTTGGCTCTGTATGAGCACCTATTGCAGGTATCACCCAGTCAGTGAAACAATACTTGGCATCCAAAGACAACATCTGTGCAGTGAGTACCAAGAACAGAAGTCAAGGAGACTGCGCTGGATACATGACCTGCAGTTTCCAGAGTGGAGTCTAATTACAGGGTCTTAAAAAGCTTGTAAGAAGGAGAATTTTAAAAAGTCTCAACAGAATAGTGAACGGAGAAGTTCCCAGTCATGAATTGAGAGCTGTGGAGACTAGGGATGCCAGGTGTCAACCCCTCAGTGCAAAATAAAGGACTTGGCCAGACAGGTTCAGTGCATTCTCTGGCTTTGGAGTGGAAACTGGTGCCCGGCAGACAGTAAACATGAAGAAACAGAGGAGAGGGAGGCTCGCCATTCTGACGTTCTCCTTAGATCCACAAATGCTGAACTTTGGAAATGTCCTGTGACCAAGTGTGCCATAGGACAGTCCAGAAGTTTCAACAACGCCAGCAAAGGAACTAGGTGTGAGGAAGCACACCTTTAATCCCGGCTCTTGGAAGGCAAGGAAGCAGGCAGAGCTCTGGGAGTTTGAGACTGGCCTGGGCTACACAGTAAGTTCCAAGATAACCAGAGCTGCATGGTAAGACCCTGTCTCCAAAACCAAACCAAGCCAAACCAAACCAAAACAAAACAAAAGAGTGGCACTCATGGAATCCTGGCTACTTGGAAGGATGAGGCAGGAGGATTGTGAGTTCCAGGCTAGCCTGGGCCACATAGAAAGACCCTTTTAAGGAAGGAGGGAAAGGAAAGGAAGAAGGGAAAGAAGGAGAGGGGCAGGAATGAAGGAGCTTCATTCTTTGGATGGAATAAAAGACTGGGTTTGGGGTGTGGCCACTGCTTGAGTGCACAGAGAAAGCTTGTTCAGCACCCTCAGAACCGTACAAAGAAAGAAAGACAAGAGACACCAGGAAGTTACTGTGGGCTCCCCAGGAGCACATTCTGCCTCTGATCCATCGTCTGACCTCTGTATTATTAACAGGGGTTCTTGGATCAACAAGTCACTTCCTAAATATCTTCTAGAACTACTTTATTGAATAGCACAGAGCAGGACACTTGACGCAGCTACAGGAAACAGTTTCATACCTTCCACAAACAAATGAACCCGAACAGTAACATCAGTCCCAAAGCATCCGGACAGCCACAGACTCGGCTTCCTGACTATGCATGCCCTCTCTATTTGGTCCCTCATTCACTGTGCCACAGGATGGATTCCTCAGCTCATTGCCTCCCAGAGCTTGACACTATAAACCTAGAGAAACCAGTTTAACCCTTCCATTGCTAGAGGAAATCTGATTAGGTTTAAGGGAGTGGTCGAAGGGCCAAAGAGGAAGTCTTACCATCTTTGCCAGACTCACCAGTTCTAACCCACAAATTAGTCACACTCGGTAGGTCTTTTACATAACAGAGTCATATTTACACATCTTTGAGTTTAGTTAGGCAAAGGACCTGAAATAACATTTCAGAATAAACAAACTAAAAGCCACAGAAGCCTTCCCTGTACCTTTACCTATGACCCAGGGGTCCAACAAAATAGGTTAATCATTACCAACCACACAGTGACCGACATGCCAATGGTCAGTGTAGAGAATACCCACAAAACACTCGGGAAGCCCAAGGCCAAGGTCAACACGTAGCAATGGTTAAAAAAATGAGCGTGTGTGTGTGTGTGGGGGTATTTTAACAAGTCAAGTCCAACACAGCTCCAACCATTTCCCCATCACCTGGTTCTTGCCCAACAATGCTGAAAGGCATGACCTTGAAACTTTGTGATCACAAGAAACGGTTGGCATGAGAGGCAGGGTGGCACAAGACAGTGGCTTCAAGCCTCCACAGCCCTACTGTGACAGCGCAAGATGAATGTCCCCAGCTCTTCTAAGGAACATGTCCCATGAATTTTCTTTCTACAAAGTCCCCACTACATGATGGGGCTTATCACTTCCATTTGAAACCCAACATGCCTTTAAAATTTTGATGTAATCTTGCCTCTGTGAATAATAATGTCAAAAATGGTGAAAGAAAAGGCTACAAGCTTGAACACATTCTGTGCTTGTTGCAATCACAGCTGGCTGAGCCCAGGAGTCTGTCACAAGAATCAAAAGTCAACTAATGAGGCATTTGTATTTGCCAATTGGAAGCTTCGATCCTGTATAGACAGACAGAACATACAAACAAGGGGACGATGTTGTGATGTTTAGTAGCCAGGTGACAGATGCCACAGATCGATGGCCCTGCCACGTGTCAACTGGACTGTGCTGAGGATCAATGCTGACACAAGAGGCGGTTGGCTCAAAAAATTCAATGCATGAAGACAGTGAGTCTCTCTGTCTCTCTCTGTCTCTCTGTCTCTCTGTCTCTCTGTCTCTCTCTCTCTCTGTCTCTCTCTCTCTCTCTCTCTCTCTCTCTCTCTCTCTCTTGCCTTAACCTGATAATGCCTTTGGGAAGAGAGACCATGTTTTATGAATTCCATGAAACCATTGAAAGTATCTACTTAAGCTAATGTTTGTGCTCAACATCAGAGACTACATACAGTCTTGAAGGATCCCATGGACCAGGGCATTGGAAAGAAGAGTGCGTCTGGGCAGGAAGGAGAGACAAGGGAAAGATGAATATTTACTAAGTGGCCCCTAATGTCAGGTCCTCAGTGAAAATGACTTAAATTTTCCTAAGACAGGGTGGGAGTAATAAATCTCACTCACAAAGCAGAAAAAGACTCAAGAGGGCAGCGTCAATTGCCCAACTAGTACATAAGAGGCACACGTCAGCAAACTGTGGGAGATGCAGGGTGCTGTGTAGGAACTATGGCAGATCGGAGATCAGGAATACCAGACACGAAGCCTAAAAGGTGACCAGGAACTCAACAGAAAATGGCAAAGGGCATCTCACTGAGAAAGGAGACATGAATGACCCAATGGGAAAAATAACCAACAATGACCAGCAAGGCTAAGCCAAGAGTTGTATCAGCTACAACTGTGTAACAAGTAGCCCTAGACACAGCCGTTTAAAAGTACCATGACTTTGCTTTCAACTCTAAGTCTGCAAATAGAGCCGGGCAGATTTCCTGCTGGTCATAAAGGCTCTGTCAGTGAACTGTAGCTCTTGGGAGTCTTACTTATGACTGGTAGGTTCAGCATAGCCTCCATCACATGCCCAGCAACTGATGCTTCTGATTGGTCCCTTCCCATCATGTCTTCCATCCTCTTACTGGGACTGGAAGCTGATGGATTTCTTCAAGAGCAGCACCATCTTGCGAGGGTGTTAGGGTTAGGCCAGCTCTCTCTTCTAAATTTTACAACATCTCTCTAATCACGTTCTAGTGTTTCAGATCAAGTTGTATGGCCAACCTCAACACAAGGTGGAAGAATAAACCCTACCTTTGGTTTTGTGACTTGTGGCCATTCGTGGCTTCTTGTGTGGGGGAAGTGGTGAGAGATGATCCAGCAGAGACAGGGGAGGTTTGTCAGGCCTGTCATGGTACCTGAAGACTCACTGTGTTTCGGAGTTGGATGTCATTTTCAAAGCAGTAAGGAGCAGGCTGTAGAGCAGCAACTCTAGATAGTGAGAAGTACATGTGGATTGCCCTGGCAGCAGGGTGGGCTCTGCACTCACAGAACACTAGCAGGAGCCACCCAAGTCCTTCAGAGGCTGTCAGCCTGGGGTAGGGGGCAGGGTGCCAGCATCTCAAGATGGCTGCATTGGGAATTTGGAGCTAAGCCTAGGACAGACAAGGACCCTGGCTTAGGTAGCTGGCAGAAGTGGTGACCTCCATAACACCTAGAACATAAGCATAAGGACCCAAGATTGAACCGAACCCTCAGAATCCATGTAAGAAGCAGCGTGGTGGCAGTGTCTGTGACTTCAGTGCTGGGCAGCAGGAATGATGCCCGGTTCATTGAGAGACTGTCTCACAAACTAAGGAAGAGAGAGAGAGGAGGGAGAGACAGAGACAGAGACAGAGAGAGAGAGAGACAGAGAGAGAGGGAGGGAGGGAGAGAGATAGAGAGAGGAGGGAGAGACAGAGGGGGGAGACAGAGAGAGAGAGAAAGAGAGAGAGAGAGAGACGGAGACAGAGAGAGACAGAGACAGAGGGAGGGAGGGAGAGAGATAAAGAGAGAGAGGAGAGAGAGACAAAGACAGAGAGGGGAGACAGAGACAGAGAGACAGAGACAGAGAGACAGAGACAGAGAGGGGGAGGGAGAGAGAAAGAGAGAGAGGAGGGAGAGACAGAGACAGAGGGAGGGAGGGAGAGAGATAAAGAGAGAGAGGAGAGAGAGACAAAGACAGAGAGGGGAGACAGAGACAGAGAGACAGAGACAGAGAGACAGAGACAGAGAGGGGGAGGGAGAGAGAAAGAGAGAGAGGAGGGAGAGACAGAGACAGAGAGAGGGAGAGAGAGAGAGGGAGAGAGAGAGAGAGGGGAGGGAGAGGGAGAGAGAGAGAGAGGAGGGAGAGACAGAGACAGAGGGGGGGGGGAGTGAAGAAAGTTGAGGATGGACCTACAGCAGGTGAATTCCGCCAAGAGTAGGATTCTAGGAAAAGAACAGAGGGAAACCCTCCATGAATTCAAGAAAATTCCTCAGAGAAGAAAGCCTTGAGTTCACAGGTACCAGGGACCAACGAGGTCCAACAGGTAAAGACAGATACACAGTGTTTTAGTCAGGGTTTCTATTCTGGCACAAACATCATGACCAAGAAGCAAGTTGGGGAGGAAAGGGTTTGTTCAGCTTACTTCCACATTGTTGTTTATCACCAAGGAAGTCGGGACTGGAACTCAAGCAGGTCAGGAAGCAGGAGCTGATGCAGAGGCCATGGAGGGATGTTTCTTGCTGGCTTGCTTCTCCTAGCTTGCTCAGCCTGCTTTCTTATAGAACCCAAGACTTCCAGCCCACACTAATTGAGAAAATGCCCCGCAGCTGGATCTCATGGAGGCGCTTCCCCAACTGAAACTCCCTTTTCTGTGATAACTCCAGCCTGTGTCAGGTTGACACACAAACCGGCCAGTACAATTGACCCCTTGTCAACTTGACACACAAACACATTACTATTAAGCCTTAACCCTTATTTTTTTTATTTATTTCTAAGATTTAAAATTTCACAGCCTTTACATATTAAAAGTTCAATCAATTTAAAATGCCTAATATCTTTTAAAATTTAAAGTGTCTTAACTGTGGGCTTCACTAAAATATATTTTTCCTTCAAGAGGGAAAAATATCAGGGCACAGTCACAATCAAAAGCAAAACCAATGTCTGGGATTTAACTCACGACCTTTTGGGCTCCTCTAAGGGCTTTGGTCACTTCTCCAGCTCTGCCCTTTGTAGCACACATCTTGTCTTTTGGGTTCTAGATGTCAGTACTCCACTGCTGCTGCTGTCCTTGGTGGTCATTGCATGGTACTGGCATTTCCAAAACACTGTTGTAACTAGGCTTTACCAATAGCCTCTCATAGACTGTCTTCACGGTGCCAAGCCTCAGCTCCTTTGCATGACACTTTCAGTCTTGGGCCATTGATTGCAAAGTGAGGCTGCACCTTCACCAATGGCCTTTTATAGCCTCTCACTGTGCCAAGCCTCAGCTGCTCTTCATGACCCCTTTGTGTTGTCAAAACCAGTATCATCTGGGTGACTCTTACACATTACTAAGTCCTGCTGCAGCACAAGGTACAGCCTTGGCTATCTCTGGAACACAGCTTCTTTGTGCTCTCAGAAAACACTTCCCAGAAGATGTCACCTCAGTGATTCTGGTCTCTTCTTAATCACCGCTAATTTCTTAGCTCCAGCTAACCAGCATTAATAGTCCCAGTAATGTAAAGTTTTTATTTTAGTAGTTCTGGTATCTTGTTAATCACAGCTGATACTTCAGCCCGCAGCTAACCAGAACCACAGAATCTTCACAATCAAAACAACATGGCCCTGATAAGAGTCTTTAATCTTCTCTCTGAAATTTTACAAGCCAGGCCTCCATTTTTGTACTGTTCTCAGCATGATCTTTCAAGCTCCCATAGAACATCCCACAGAGTTCTTAACAACCAGTGGTTCTTCTAGCTCAAAGTTCCAAAGTCCTTCGACAGTCCTCCCCCAAACAGTCAGGTTGTCACAGGGGTACCCCACTCCTGGTACCAATTTGTCTTAGTCAGGGTTTCTATTCTTGCAAAAACATCATGACCAAGAAGCAAGTTGGGGAGGAAAGGGTTTATTTGGCTTACACTTCCACATTGTTGTTTATCACCAAAAAAGTCAGGACTGGAACTCAAGCAGGTCAAGAAGCAGGAGCTGATGCAGAGGCCATGGAGGGATGTTTCTTGCTGGCTTTCTTCTCCTGGCTTGCTCAGCCTGCTTTCTTATAACTCAAGACTTCCAGCCCACACTAATTGAAAAAATGCCCCACAGCTGGATCTCATGGAGGCACTTCCCCAACTAAAACTTCCTTTTCTGTGATAAGTCCAGCCTGTGTCAAGTTAATACACAAACCAGCCAATACACACAGTAAGGCCAGTTGCTGGAAAGTTCCATAGCACACTGGGGACCAACTGACATTCTCCAGAAGGCAGAAGAGGCAAATGACATCATTTGTAACGGCTCAAGTATGGGAAACTTATTGAGTCAACAACAAGCACAGGAAGAGAGAAAAGGAGTCAACACCATCAAAAGGCCAATGGGAAATAATTTCTGGCTGATAACCACGATTTCAGAAAGCCATCCGCAGGGTGAGAGGAGGGCAGAGCTCCTGTTCACCCTGTGCACCGCCGCTCCAGGGTTCTAAAATGCCTTCTTCAGCAACACTCAGTACCTACCTCACTTTGGTAAGTACGGTTTTCCCAGGTGGGACCTAGCAGCACTTTTTTCTAGATAACCAACTTGCGGTGGAACGCTAAGTTCCTGTATCTCCATCTGATGCATTTTTATAGCCCCATGGCCCTTTCCTCCAATCATTTAATAAGTAGTCATTATTAGGTATCTGTCAGACACAATACTGCTGTAAACCAGAGATGTGGCCAATTATATTGGTGGTGTTGGTGATGGCGGCATCGCTAACACCCCTGAGCGCTTATCATGAGCCACACACTGAGTCCTAAGTACCTGATATCTACCTGCTCCTGCCATCCTTGCCCAGCCCCGTGAGATAGACACAGTTATTGCATTCACTTTACAGATAAAGACACTAAAGTACAGAGAGTCTCCGTAACATACCCCCGTAACAGCCCATGAACTATAGTAAACCCAGCTGCTGACCTCTGTACCTCATTCCCAACCATGGCTCTCAATCGGTGCTTAATTTTTCCTTCCTGGTTTGTGTATCTCAAGAGTACAGAGGCTGTGAGAGATGATCCCCAGAAACCACTTAAAGAGCTGTGTATGGTGGTGTGTGCTTGCAACTCTAGTGCTGGGGATGTAGAGATGATTGGATCCCCTGGGGCTTGCTGGCTGGTTAGTATAGCCAGATGGTGACCCTCAGGCAGTGAGAGAGTATGCTGCAAAAAAGCAAGACATGGAGCAGCTGAGGAATGACACCTCAGGTTGACCCCCCCCCTCCTGTGTGTTAATATGTGTGTGTATGCAACACAATGCACATACAATCGTGCACGTTCCATCAAGTAGTATAGGGGTGTGTGTGTGTGTGTGTGTGTGTGTGTGTGAGAGAGAGAGAGAGAGAGAGAGAGAGAGAGAGAGAACCAGGGTCTCGCTATGTAGCCATGGCTAGCCTGGAACTTGTTATGTAGACCAAGCTGGCCCTGAACTCACAGAAATCCACCTGCTTCTGCTTCCTGAGTGCTGGGATTAAAGGTGTGCGCCGTCATGCCTGACTGAGTGGTATTAACTCTGTGTTGGCGTCTTTGATAAACTTTGGTAGAGATTGTGAGGGTTGCTCCGCCGTTGGGGGAGGGCTCGTGCTGCCAAATGTTATGTGATTATATATATATCTATTCTTCTGCCCATTTAGCCAACGGAGCCATTGTAGGTGTCCCTACCCGCAGCCACTGGGGTCTGGGTCTCAGAGCAGCCTCCAGCCAAGGCCTTAGTTCAAGTCCATATTTGATGTGCTAACTATTTTTCCCCTTCCACTTAAAAAGCAGCTTTAGTGCTGGAGAGATGGATCAGCACTTGAGAACATGTACAGCTCTTCCAAAAGCCCCCAGTGTAATTCCCAGCATCCTTCACAGGCAGACCAGAACTGCCTGTAACTCCAGCAGCTGCAGGAGAACTGACACCTCTGGCCTCCTTGGGCACCTGCAGTCACCTGCTCATACCCATACAGACACACATACATACGCATGATCAATTAAAATAAATTAAAAATAAATCTTAAAGAAAACAGGTTCACTGACATGTAACAGTCTACACATTGATAATGAGCAAAGGTTTGGTCATTAGGCTTGGACATCAGCATGTATCCATGACAGCCCTGTCACCAGGCTTATTACCCCTGAGAGGATCCTCACACCCTCATACCCAGCATGTCGTCATCCTCGCCTGTCAGTGTTTGTTGCTACAGAACTGTGCACAAAGAATCACACTAGGTCCAGTTTGGCCCTTTTTGAAAACCCAGTATTATCATTTTGAGATGTATCTCTGTCACTGGTGGTATTACTCAGCCAGTTCTCTATAGTTTCAAAGCCACACCCACGGTATGGGTAACCACAGTCTGGCCATCCCTTCACCTGCTGATGGACATCTGAGCAGTTTCCATGCTCTTGATACTGCACAAAAGGAAGTGAGAAGCATCCAGGAGCCTGTATATGCATACACACATGTGAATTTCGTTTCTCTTGGCTGAAAAACCCAGGTCTGGGAATACTGGATGGTGATATGCATTTGCTTAATGCTTTAAATAGACTTATCTGTGTATTGCTATGTAGTCATGGATACCTGTATGTATGTGTACATGCCTGGTATCTATGGAGTTCAGAAGAGGGTGTCAGTTCCCCTGGAACTGACAGTCATGAGTTGCACCGGAGGTGCTAAGAAGTGAGCTCAGGCCCTTTGCAAGAGCCATCTGCTGAGCCATCTCTCTGGCCCCTTGTTGAGCTTTAAAAGAAACCACCAACTTGTTTTCTCAAGTGTTTGCAATATTTCCCCTTCCTAGAAGCAATGTGTTCGAGGCCAGGTTTGGTGTTTGGTGTGCTCTCTGAATCTGGACACTCTACAGGAGTTCAATGTCACAATGAGGCTGTGGGGGTCCTGGGATGGGAGCATGAGATTTAGGTACCAGATGCCTGTTCTGATGGCTACAGATGCTGACAGGTTTTTCACAGATCATTCACTACAAATATATCTGCTTGGTGTTCTGCCCCTCAAATCTTCTGCCGATGCTAAAGCTTAGGTATTTTTTATTCCAGGTGATTTGATTTTGAGAGTTCTTTTTGTATAATGGATATGATCTTTTACCAAGCACATGCTCTGGGTAGGATTCCTCCCACGCCACAACTTGGATCTCCATTCTCTCAACACTATCTTTTGAAGAGCAAGTCTTGGTTCTGGTGAACTCTGTTTAGTTATTTTGATGAACGAGGTGGTTGCTATCTATGAAGATGCTGCTAATACACAGTCATTGAGTTTTCCTCCTGTGATTTCCTCTAAAGCCATACCTCTTTAGACTTTGCATTTGAATTTACAATCTAGGTTCAAATCTAATTTGGGTTACTTTAGGTTATCTGGCATGAGGTGTAGACAGGCATACATAGATAACCACACACACAATACACAGTGCTGTGTGTTGAAAAGATTTCCCTTTCTCTACCTTTGTCAAGAAACAGGTTTGTTTTTTTTTTTTTGAAAAATTATAAACAAAAGTGGGATTTTTAAAGTCAAATGCTTTTTCTGGGGCTACTGAGTTGATTATATGGGATCCCATATTCTGTTGATTTAGTGAGATTCTTTTTTAAACTATCAAGCCATCTTTGCAACCCTGAGATGACTATGACTTATCATAGTCTTTTTGTTAGACTCTTGAATTCTACATCCTAAAATTTTTAGTGGAATTTTGGATTCTATGTTCACTGGGACATTGACTTTAGTTTTACTTGTTCATGACTGCTTTGCCTACTTTTATTACCAGATGAATTCTGGCTTCACGGAATTATCTGTGACCTGTCTTCACCTCTTTGATCTTCTAGGACTGTATACAGCCTGTATTATTTCTTCCTGAGACATTTGATCAAATTCTCCAGTGAGTCATTTGATCTAAGGCTACTTTGGTGATGTATTTCTTCTGGAAATGGGTTTTGAAAGGCCATGGAGTGCTAGTAATTTGTCCTTTCCGTCTGTGCTGTTTTATTGGTGTAAATGTGTTCCTAATGCTCCTTTGTTGCCTGTTCTTGTCTGTAGAGTTTGTAGTGATGTCTCCTCCCATGCCAAACGTTAGTGATTTGCTCCCCTACCACCAATTAGCCAGGCTTTATTTACTGCCTCAAAAAAAAAAAAAAAGTCCTAATTGTTCATTGATTTTTTTTTTCTCTTTCTTTCTATCTGGTATTCTAACAAGCCCTTTCTTCTCTGATCCCTCTTATTTCACCTGCTTTACATTAGATTTAATTTGTTTATCTTTTTCTAGTTTCTTAGAAAATTTATTGTTATTTTGTGTGTTTGTGCATGTATGTGTATATACAAAAGCACGTGTGTATGGAGGTCAGAGGTCAGGCCAGATGGCTACTCCATTGCTCTCCACCTCATTTTTTTTCCTTTTAACAAATACTTTTAATTCCTTGAGGATTTCACATGCTGTATTTTGATCTTATCCATCCTGACTCCCTGCCTTAACTCCAAATCTACCCCCACATCATCATTCCTGAAACTTCATGTTCCCCGCTCTCCTCCCTTCCTAATTCACCAATCCATTAGCTCCAATGTGTGTTGTTCATATACTCCTGTGTGTGTGGCCATTCACTGGAGCAGAGTCACCGTACCAGGGGCACTTAAAGAAAGCTCCCTCTCCCTCTCCTAGAAGCCACTGTCTGTCCTTAGCTCATCTGCAAGGGCTGGGGGCTCACAGACTTCTTCCCAGTCCTTCCTGGAGAGTTAGCTGGCTTGATCTCTGTAGGCAACCACAGCAGCTGTGAGTTCATGAGTTCAGTGGTCCTGTCACGTCCGGAAGACAATGGCTGCGATCCTCTCCAACCTCTGGCCTTACTAGCTTTCCACCCTTCCTCCCCCTCCTTCAGGGTGGTCCTTGAGCCAGCTTGTATTTTGAGGCTGGGTCTCTCACTGAATCTAGAGCTCACTGATTGATTGGCTAGACTGAATAGATAACAAGGCCTAGAGACTGGCTTGTTCTTGTTGCTCTAGCACTGGAAGTACAGGGCCATGCTTTCCTGCCCAGCTTTTTATGTGGATGCTGGGGTCTGAACTCAGATCCTCATGCTTGCATGGCAAATATTTTACCAGCTGAGTCATTTCCCCAATCCCTCTATCTTAGTTTAAGGCTGCTTATTTGAGTTTTTATTTTCCTCTTTCCTTTGATGTTAAGTGTTTAGTGCTACACATTTACACCTAAGCATCACTGTTGCACAATCCCACAAGTCTGAAACATTGTTTTAAGTTTTCCTCTGATCCAAACTCTTCACTATTTCCTGTGTAATTCCTTACTGGTTTAGTTGGTCATCTAGTCTCCAAATGATTGATGGTTTTCCTGTTATGTGTGTGCAACTGACTTCTAATTTAGTTCCATTAAGGCCAGAGAACTTACTTCACAGGACTTGAATCTCTTTAAAGTTATTGAGAGTTATTGCATGACTCAAAATATGGCCCATAGGGCTGGCAAGATGGCTCAGCGGGTAAGAGCACTGACTGCTCTTCTGAAGGTCCTGAGTTCGGATCCCAGCAACCACATAGTGGCTCACAACCACCCGTAATGAGATCAGTCGCTCTCTTCTGGTGTGTCTGAAGACAGCTACAGTGAATTATGCAGAGCCAGAGCAAGCGGGGCCTGATTGAGAGGGGCCAGCAGAAGGTCCTGAGTTCAATTCCTAGCAGCCACACACATGATAGCTCGCAGCCATCTGTACAGCTACAGTGTACTCATATACATAAAATAAAATAAAACAAATCTTTAAAAAAATATGGCCCATATTAGTGAATTGGGCAATTTAACAAGTAATGTGTATCCTATTGGTGATGGTGTGAAGTATTTTACATAAATGTCAGTTTTATCAAGTTGGTTGACAATGTTATTCAATGTTGATCTTCACTGGTATCTGTATTTGACTTATGGATCTGATTATTATTGTGTACTTAGATATTTCTCCTCACAGTGATATCATTCTTTGGTTTATGTGTTTTAAAGCTTTGTTATTAGATGAAAAAAAAACTTTCAGGATAATTAACTCTTCCCAATAAATCAACTATACTATTTCCAAAAAAAAAAAAAAACAAAACAAAAAAAAAAACAACCTCCCCCCCCCCCCGTTTTTCATAGTGCTTTACGTGTCTATATGATATCATAGAGCCACCTGAGAAGGGAGTCTTGGTTTAGGAATGCCCTAGATCAGATTGGCCTATGGACACGTCTGGGGAAACAGGAGGACCCAGCCCACTGTGGGCAATACCATTCCCTAGGCAGGTGGTCCTGGGCTGTTTAAGAAAGCTAGCTAAGCATGAGCCCGCAAGCAAGCCAGAAAGTGACCTTCCCTCGGTGGCCTTCTTGCTTCTGTCTCCTGTCTGAGTTTTTGTCCTGACTTCCCTCAGTGATGGAGGTTTAATCCAAATAAATCTTTTTTCCTCCCCTAAGCTGCTTTTGGTCATAGTGTTGGTCACAGCAATAGAAAGGGAACTAGAACCCTGCCTCTCTTTTGTTCCCTGGGGTCTCCAATTATGCACACACTAGATGCTTAAAGTCAACCAATACCACTGATGGCATTTTCATAAAAAAAAAAAAGAGTTTTTCCTGTGTGTTTCATTTTAAACAGCTCTCTTGACTATGCTCAACCTCACCAGTTTTTCTTCTGCAATGTCTAATCTGCCAACAACCCCACTCAGTGTGTTTTATATCTCAGCTCTTGGGATCTCCATTAGAGAAGTTCAATTTTGTTATAATATAATCCATGTCTCCACTTGACTTTCTGAACCTTTGAAATTCAATCATAATGACTTTAATGTACCCGGCTGCTAAATCCAATATCCATGGCTATTCCTGCTACATTTCAAAGCATTGATTTTTATCCTCATTATGAGGCCTCTCTTCCTGAGTCTTCCACTGCCTAGCAACCTTCAGTTAGATGCCTGGTTTGTGATCATTCCTTGCTCACTACAGGACAGCCTTGTGTCCCTAGAAACTTTCTTGACCTTTGTTCTGGGATGCAGCTAAATTTCTTGGACAATTCTGTCCTTCTATATCTTGTCCTTGAAATTTGCTAGCCAGGAGCCCAGCCATGTGTTGTACCAGGTCATTGTTCTGCACTATTGAGGATTCTGTCCAGTTCCCCTTGAAGCATGAGGGTTCCCAGGTTGGCAGTGGGAGTTATAGGAACAGTTTCTGGACCTGTGCAAGGGCCAGACACCTGGCCCATCGGGAGTGCTGGACATTCTTTCCCTCTAAACTTCTCTGATTGGTTCTTTTTTTGGCCTCTTTTCTAGCTCTGTTCACAGACATGCATCCAAATGTTTGTTGGCAGATGTCTGGGGGCCAGAGATCTTTTTCCTCTTATCATCTGCCTAGAGGGCTGTGAATACTGTCCTCTCCCAGTTCTTCAACTTAGAGTTTACAAGCTCTGCCTCAGTCTCTCTCTCCACTGTGTGGCAGCCTGGCCATCCTCAAGTCAGGGTCTCTATCCTCTCAGAACCATCCTCACTGTATCTGACTCCCTAAACCTCCAAAAGCAGAATCCACTTTGTCTGATTTTTTTTTTTTGTTATAAACTGGTTGCTATCCCTTCGAGACAAGGGGCCAGTCATTTTCACACATATAAAATAAGTTGGCTTCAATAAGGGCATTTGGATTGGTACTTCCCAATACCTTAAAAATGTTCTTTTTAGTTGTGCATGTGTTTATGCATATGTGTGTGTGTGTGTCTATGTTCATACGTGCACATTTGGAGTCCAGAGCAGGATATTGGTGTATTCCTCTATCAATTTCCTCTTTATTTTTTGACACACTCTCTCACTGAACCAGAAGCTCACTATTTGAGTGAGGCTGGCCAGCAAGCATCCAGGATCCTCCTGTCTCTATCCATCCACTCTAGGGTTCCAGGCATGCTCACATATACTCAGCTTTTAGGCTGCATGCTTGTATTTGAACTCAGGTTCCTTTACCTCCCAGCAAATGCACTTATATCTGCTAAGCTGGGTCTTTAGCCCCTTCAATATTTTCTAAAATCCACATTCTCTTCTGATGAACAGAAACATCTCATATTCTCTAGTGCTGTTTACATAATTTCAAAGTGAATTGACTGTGATCCTTAAAGACCCTAGTATAGTCCTTGGGTAAACATCTGAAATTCCTGTTTAATTTAAAACAATGTTTATGTGCATGAGTGTTTTGTTTGCATGTATGTATATGTGCCACATGCATGCCTTATGTCCACGGAGTGCATAAGAGGCTGATGTATCACCCAGAGCTACATGCTGTTGTGAGCCATCATGTGGGTGCTAAGAACCCAACCCCAGTCCACTGCAAGAGAGGCAAGTGCTCCCAATCACTGAGTCATCTCCTCAGCCCCTGGATATGAGGTTTTATATAGGTCTTTAGGTATACACTTGACATTTCGATCTATAAGCCCTTGTGTATATACCCAAGAATCTGGTAGACATTGCTTTCTGCATCCTTACTCAAATCTTTGCTTAAACCCCAAAATTGGATTAATCTTTTAGCCTGTAGTTAGATTCCAATTTGAGTGTTAGAAAATATGATAAATATAAAATCATCAGATGACATATTTTTGTCCATCCTGATGTGGATACATTGGGATTAATAAGTAATGTAAAATATTTCACCACCACCAACAGAACATACATTACTTGTTGATGAATAAAATAGGAAAGGAAAAAGACTACTAGGCTATCATGGCGATTCTTTTTAAAAGCATGATACCAAGAGGACTAACTACTCAAAGGGAGTCAGGAACATGTGATGATCCTCTATGTGTATGAAGCAAATGGGGCCTCCAAATACATGAAGCAAACCTGACAGAACTGAAAGATTAGGAAAAGTCCAGCATCTTCCTCTTAGGGCCAATAAAGTCAGCAGATCAGAAAGTCTGCTTGGTCATGGGAGAGCTGGGGAACACAGCTAACCAACTGGTGCTAATCAAAACAAGCCGAGCACTCCACCTGTGGCAGATTGATAGATCGATGGTCCGTGTCCCTCCAATAGCGCACATGCTGAACTCTAACCCCCAAGGCATCAGTATACGGAAATGGGTCCTTTGGAGGTTTTAGCTCAAGAGGATGGATGGTTAAAGAGCACTTAGACAGAGCCCAGTGAGCCACTTCCTCCCTCCACCAGGTAAAGACTAAGCAAGGAGGCTCTCTGCAACAGGACAGAACTTGATTCTGGGATTCCCAGCCTTCTAGTCTGTGAGAAATACTCACACTGTTTATATATGACTCAGCTCATGATAACCTTTTTCTTTTTCCATTTCTCTATATGTCCATATATACACACATACACACACATATACACACACATAAATACACATACATACACACAAACACACATATATACCTGCATACACATATATACACATACATATGCACACATAACACATACACACATATACACATATAGATAAAAACACAATACATACATTCACACATACACACATACATCTATACACATACATACACATTATATATACACATATATACATACATACACATATATGCACACACATATATTCATATATACACACACAGGCACACGTATACATAAACAACATACACACACACATATATGTGTGCATGTATGTATACAGGTACATGTGTGTGAGAACATGTATGTAGGCTGGAGGCTTACAAAAAGACTTAGTTGCCATTCTGCCTTATTGATCCAGGTGGGGTCTCTCAGAGAGTTTGCTGATATGTCTACTTTTGTTAGCCATTTCACTCTAGGAACTCCCTGTTTCCACAGAGTCTGGAATTACGAGAGGACCACAAGACCCACCTAGCATACACCTGGATTCTGCCGATCCAAACACTGGTCCCCAGCTCACAGACCACAGGCTTTAACACTGAATTCTCTCTGGCCCCAGCTTACTATCACTTTGTTACAACAGCTCAACAGGATCAATACACTGTCCAGCAGCAAGTTATACCCTCATTTACCTTAAGAGCCTATAGGAAATTCACCAAGCCATGTTTCATACCCTGGTCCAGTAAAACAGCCAAAAAATAAAATAAAAAGCAACCAACTCACCACAGTGACATGAGATGGATTTCAGGCATGCAATTTAACATTGGGAAAGGCGTACTGTCATATCAATAGCTAAAGAAAAGACACTGGGCAGAATATGACAAAAATCTCAATGAGTTCAGAACAGGGAAGATGGAGCCACCTCGAGAATGAACGTCTACCAAACCAACACTAAGATCAATGGTGAGATTAATGAGAGTCTCTGGGCCATGGTCAGCAGCAAGGCCAAGGATGCCCGGTTATGCTTACCCACAGTGTTGAAGCTGCTGTTGTAAGTCAAGAGGGGATAAAGAGAAAGAGAGGGGCGAGTGTGATACAAATGCATTGTATATGTGTATGAAATTCTTGAAGAATAAATAAAGTTATACTTATTTTAAAAGGAGTGTAAAGGAAACCAAAGGAAGACCATGTTTTTTTACAAAATGGAAAATAAACAAAAAAATCAGTATAAATTACAAGTTTAGGATTAACTCAAATGAAGGAATTCATGTATTTGTTAAATACAGTTGAAGCCATGCTGAATGGAAATTTACGATCCCACATTATTGTTGTTGTCTGAAACAGTCTCAACTATGTAACCCTTCCGAATGATAGCAGTTAAATACAGTGCAGCCTGTCCATACAATGGGATGTTGGGCAATAAAAGAAATGGGTCTATGTTCCAGCAGACAAGTTTTCATAGAGACCAGACTGTGTCTGATCCCAGAGGAGGTCACTTTGGATGTAGATCAGTGGCTTTCGTGGGAGGAGCTGGACGATAGGAGACAACTGGTGGATGGTGGTTGCTGACTGTTTAAGAGTTAACCACTGTGGTGGACTGACACCTGTGCACCAGTGTGAATTGTCAATGGAATATTAAAAAAAAAAAAAGGAGGGCTGGAGAGATAGCTCAGCAGCTAAGAGTCAGTACTGCTCTTGGAGCAGACCCAGGCTCCCAGCAGCCACATTGGGCAGCTCACAATGCCTCTAACTCCAGTTTTAGGGGATCTGATGCCCTCTACTGGCCCTCACAGACACCACACACATGTAATGCACATAAACTCATGCAGGTATACACACACACACACACACACACACACACACACACCAAAGAAAAATAAATACATCCTTTTCAAAAATGGAACAGAAACTGGCACATAGATGTCCAAAACATCTTTACCAATAAATAGTAACCTCAAGCTAGAAGCAGCCTAGATGTATTTCTCTGAGTGAATAGTTTTGCACACTGTGGTCTACCCATAATGCAATGCAGAACGCTACTCCACAGCAAACAGTAGGGATCTACCAAAGAGCCCAACAACACAGATGCCTCTCAAGGAATCATATGGAGTAAGAAGAGCCACACAAGAGGTTGCAGCAGATGTCAGGCCCACAGTAAGTTCTTTCCCAGTGTAATTACCTACCATTTTTGCCATGTCTCTATGGGCAGGCATAAGAACGTGTGTGTGTGTGTGTGTGTGTGTGTGTGTGTGTGTGTATGATTGGAGGATGTGTCATGGCCTCATCAACCAGGTACTATAAATTGCATACTTGCTATGAACAGTGGTGTTCTCCACATGCCAGTGCACACTTACTGCTTTCAGTAAATTTAAGGAAACACAAATCCTTAATCTATGATTCACACTCAAATCTTTTGAGGTAAACTAACCCTTTCCAGTACAGGGCCCAGTTTAGGGTTAGGTATTGTATTTTGTTGCTGTCTTTCTCTGCAACTGAAACCTACCCACGGCTTTGAAACCTACCCACGGCTTTCCTTTTCAGACTGTGTTGATGACATCTTCAAGGGTTACCATTGGAAGCTCTCACCTTTTTAAACAGAGCATAGAAATGTCTTCAGTGCCTCTTGGGACTACTTCTGGGAGGTGTCTGCACAGCTGGTCCTACACATTGAGAATTTCTAGCCCAAGATATCTTGTGTCTCACTCTCAAGCTGGGTTCTTAAATAGGCTCCAGGCCTCTCCATTTGCATGCCTTTGGCCTTGTCCCTGTGCCAGCTGGAAATGTGTACAAGGCTTTCCTGTTTGGAACGAATGGTCCCCAGATCCACATAGCTTCCATTCTTATTCAGCACAACCAATAAAAGAAACCTGGGAGTGTAATTATTTTGTCCACCTCCAAGTAAGAGAGTGAAGGGCCACAGCATCCCCCGATGAGACCAGTTTGAATCTGTTTCAGGGATTTAAACACTTAGTAGGCTTAAGGAGTCTCATAAGTCAGGCACCTCTTGTCATAACTGGCTGAAGGGAAATAAGGAGCAACATGGTTTAAAGTGGCATGGACACTAAGGGGCAGAAGGCAATCCATTTTGGTGGGAAATGGAAATTTCTGCGTTAAAGCTCATCATAAAAAATAAGAGTTAGGAAACATAAGAGGC
>JADRCD010170223.1:14020-30247 GCA_019843815.1 Montemys delectorum | reverse complement strand
ACACACACACACACACACACACACACAAATTAATAAATATTTCACATTAGTGTAAGAAGGGACTTTAAAGATGGACAACACTGTTTCGTAAAAGGTTTTGACTCAGGCAATCTGGACTTGCAATAACTTTCTGGCACAGGAATAAGCACTTCAGAGAACTACTCAGGATACTGATGTGAATTGACTTGCAGTTGCATCTTAGAAGCAAGTATGCAGATCATTTCCCCAAATCACAATGAGTTTTAGCAGTGTACATTGATTATCTGATTTCTTAGTGTCCTGAGAGCTGCTAGGGGAACTAAGACTTGTATCTCTGACTTCTGTGTCTCTATGCTTCCTCTAATAAATTTTTATAATCTTTATTAAAACATGCTTAGAATATGGAAAAAAGAACAAAGACTGACACTATCTCGGAGTAAAAGGATGGAAAAGGGTCTTCCAAGCAAATGGTTCCAGGAAGCAAGCAGGAGTTGTCATCCTAATATCCAATAAAATAGACTTTCAACCAAAAGTTATCAAGTGTGATGAGGAAGTACACTTTATATTCATCAAAGGAAAAATACAGAAAGAGAAAGTCTCAATTCTGAACATCTATGCTCCAAATGCAATGGCACCCACAAGAAACTTTACTAAAGCTCAAAACACACATTGAACCGCATACAATAATAGTGGGAGACTTCACTACCCAACTCTGACCAATAGACAGGTCATTGAAACAGAAACTAAACAACAAAGACACAGTGAAACTAATAGAGGTTATGAACCAAATGGATTTAACAACAGATATCTTCAGAACATTTCACTCTAAAACAAAAGAATAAATCTTTTTCTCAGCACCTCATGGTAACTTCTCCAAAACTGACCCCATAATTGGTCACACAAAAAAAAAGAATAAAATAATTCCTTGCATCCTATCAGATCACCACGGCCTAAGGCTGGTCTTCAAGGATAGCAAAAACTACAGAAAGCCCACATACACATGGAAACTGAACAACTCTACTCAATGATAACTTGGTCAAGGAAGAAATAAGGAGAGAAATTAAAGACTACATGGTATTTAATGAAAATGTTGACACATCATACCCAAACTTATGGGACACAATGCAAGCAGTACCCTGGTAAAGAAACTGGAGAGATCTTACACTAGCAACAAAACAGCACACTTGAGAGCTCTAGAAGAAAAAAGAAGCAAACATACACAAGAGTAGTAGAAGGAAGGAAACAGTCAAACTCAGGACTGAAACAAACTAAATTGAAACAAAAAGAATATAAAGAATCAACAAAACAAAATCCTGATTCTTTAAGACAATCAACAAGATAGATAAACCCAAACTAACAAAGGACACAAAGACAGTACTCAAAGAGAGGGACCTTAGATCAAATGCCCTACACTGGGGAGAGGGAACTTGTAGAGGCCACCTACATCAGAAAGACGGGGCATCAAGTGAGGAATGGAGTTGCCATCCCACAATCAAACCTCTGGCCCATAATTGTTCCTGTTTGAAAGAACTGCAAGGATGAAAATGGAGAGGAGCCAGAGGAGAAGAAGGTTCAGGGACAGGCCCAAAGTGGAATCCAGCTCCAGGGGAGGCCCCAAGACCTGACACTATTATGAAAACTATGGAGTGCTCAGAAAAAGGGACCTATCATGATTGCCCTCTGAAAGACCCAACAAGCTGCTGAAAGAGTCAGATGCAGATATTTGCAGCCAACCAATGGACAGAAGCTGCTGACCACTGTGGTTGAAATAGGGTAAAGCTGGAAGAAGCTGAGGAGGAGGGCGACCCTGTAGGAGGATCAACGGTCTCAATTAACCTGGGCCCCCAACATCTTTCAGATACTGGAACACCAACCACGCAGCATACAACAGCTAATATGAGACCCCCAACACTTATATGGGAGAAGACTGACAGGAGAAGACTGACATGTCTGTGTTTAGTTAGAAAAGATCTACCTAACCCTCAAGAAACCAGAGGACCCTGGGAGGTCTGGTTTAGAGGTCTGGTTGAGTAGGGGTGAGGGTGGAAACATCCCTGTAGAGACTAGGGGTCAGGGAGGAGATATGGGATGTGAAACAGTCAAAGGGTGGCCTAGGAGATAAATAAAATCTGGAATTTAAAATTTTAAAAAGAAAGTAAAATTATCATCCGTTGTTGGTGAATATTAGGGAGTGTCATACAGTATACTTTGTTTACTCTTTTGAGAACTTACAATGGTGTTAACTATTATTTTACAAACACTATATAAAACTGCCTCATGTTTTAACTCCCTAAAAAATGTGATACTGGCTTTGTTTGTATCTTACCTCTGGGGACTAAGCTAAAGCATGATATTTGGTGGTAGTTTAGTTACTACATTTTGGATATTAGTATCGATATAATATCCATACTCACCAATTTCATTTATGAGTGAATGAGGAATGTATCTTAAAGCTTTTATAGTACAGAACTAAGAACAAAACAATGCTGAGAATAGCTTTCATACTTCCCCATGGCATGATGCAACAAATGTTTATAATATTTAAGTATATTAAGAAATTATAATTTATACTTCTTTCTTTAGTTGTGTTTATGCTCTGGGCATGCCTTGAAATGGAAGCAGCAGGAAATGATGGAATCAGAGTTTATCTAAATTTAAAGTATCTTTCATTCATGTCCCCACATTATTGGAACACCAGTTGTTTTTATCATAGAATACTGTCAAATTGTATAATTAACCTTTTCCTCATAGATTTTAAATACTTGAAATATTAATAAAAATACTTGACTGTCTCCAAAAATGTGCCATGGTGAACTAAAGGAACTAGAAATAAACCAGGCAGTTCCATGATGGCATTGGTTTATTTTTCCAATAGATTTGTATAGGTATATCTCATATCCAATAAACTATGAGACTGTCATGTATACATATGGATAAATATGAATGCATGTATATATGAATGAAATCCTTGTCACAGTCAAGGCACTAATATATCCATCACTTTATAAAGTTTTCTTTAGTTTACTCTAGTTTTATTTTGTTTATTTTGTTTTACTCAAAGATTATCATGGGTTCCACTTCCTTTCATTGTAACCACATACTCAATCTTGTTGACTTTAGGTATAGTGTTATTCAATAGATCTTTAGAACTAATTCATGTACTGTACCTAGAATACTTATGAAAAATAGCCCTCACCTCCTTTTATCCAAATACCTAGTAAACCCTTACAGAGATATGCAAAAGAATGATGTTTTAAAGTAGAGGTATAATGTTCCCAGCAAGGGTTCATGTAAAGGGAGCTTGGAACCAATTACTAAACGAGTCAAATTATGGCCCTTGCCATGAGAAGGGAAATGAGAACTTTTTTTGTAGAATAGACTTAAGGGTGACTTATTAACTTTAAATTCTTAAGCATTTTTATTTTAGACAGAAACCATGACACTCTAAACCCTAAAATTTTTATGTGATTCCTTAATCTAGGACTCACTGTAGAATTAAAATCAAACAGAAGAAAACTTTCATTACTTGACAGTTCATAATTTATATAATGAATGTCAGGGGTTTTCACCACCATTGTTCCTGTCTCTCAATACTGCCCTTCTCCAGTTGAAACTCTTCTCAAAAAGTTTGCCTCCTAAGTTCATGTCTTGCTTTTGTTTGTGGCCAATGGAGTATGACTAGGATATATATATATTTGGCCTGCAAATGAATGGAAGGCTATTTAATAAAGCAAAAGAAATGTATTGGTGTTTACAACTTCGAATAAAATGACAGCACTCCTCCTCCTATAATTATTTTACTTACAAAAGTGCCTCAGGGAGGGTTGGAGCCTTTTGACCCTTCCCCCACCCTGATGAGATGTTCATGCCCCAGGCTAGTGCAGGTCTTGTGTTGATAATCAAAGCTTTGGTGATTTCATGTGTGCAGTGGCCATAAGTTGTTTTGGATGCATACATCCCCATCCTCTGGCTTTTATGTCCCTTCAAACCCCTGGAGCACAGTAGTGCTTGTGTTGGTTTGTGCTATAACTTACTCTTGGAAATGTTGGTCACTTGGCAGTTTCTACTCACATACAGCTTTTGAAAGAGTATTTCAGCTCTTTAGTTTTTGTTTATAAGTTAAAGAAAATAAAGCAAAAATAATTTAGTTTTGATATGTTGTCCTTTACATTTTAACAAATGTGTATATTTGACTGTCATCCTTATATTTAAGATACAGACCATTATGACCCCACAATGGATTGCTTGCTGTCTCTAATCTTGAATCCTAAAACTGGCAATACTAATGTGCTCTACTTTCATGTGACTTGACTTTTGTTTGAGAATGATGAATGGCATCATCTAGTGAAAAACCTTTGAGACTGGTTTCATTCATACAATATAATGCTACTGAAAATATCTTTGAGGGGCATCCAAGTTGCTTTGAATTTTCTCTGTTCCTTTGTGTTTCTGAATGGCATTCTATTCCAGAGAGTCATCAGTTGCTTGTCCATTTGCCTATTGAAAGACACTGGTGAATAAAGCAGCTATGTAGGGGTCACTCTGGCTTGAAATTCATTCAACTTAGCATTGTTCAACTTTACCAAAGTTCAGAATTGATGCACACTCATCAGAAAACTGTACTTCAGTTCAGAATTGGGATCTCTTCCATGCTGTTGACAGGTGACATGGTCCTTTTTTCTCCAGATTGTGGGAACTATTTTTATAACAAGCTGGCTTTCTAATCTGTATCTCTCTAGTTGAATATGGCCAGGGGTATGTAATATCTTCCAACATTCTCTGTGGTGACTCTATGAAGGAAACAAATATTCATGGAGAGAAAGCCCATGCTTGTATCTACAATGGCTATACAAATAAATCATCTTCATATATAAACAAATTGTTTATACATAGCTGTTTTTATTTTTTATGCTTTTGTAATTGCATTTATTTATATATTTACCTTAGTGTACAAATTTTTGTGCCTGGGATTGGGTGGATGCCAGAGGACAACATTTAAAATTTATAATTTTTTTAACCTGTGTGTCTCTCTGTGTGTATGGGTGTAACTGTATGCATACATTTTTATATATGAAAGAATCACAATCTTTTCCTTCTAGTCTGTGCGACCTAGAGATCAAATTTAAGGTATTAATATTGGTCACAGCCAGATTTATTCACTGTGTCATCTCTCTAGTTCCTAGTCAATAGCCTTTTTGAGTTTTCATTAGTGAATGAACAAAAGCATGAGGAAAAATAATCTGATATCTTTATTTCAGCTTGTAAGAATTTGAGCCAACAAAGAACTAACCTGTTCCCACATACTAGTTCCATAGAAACTGTAAGGTCTTATGGGTCATCATAAGCCAATATATTTATAGGAACTAGAATGCCAAAAGAAATTAGACATTATAGTACAGGGGTTTTGTTAGTTTTGTTAGTTTGCAATATAAATTTTTGAGTCAATATGTCTATAATAACTTAAGTAATTGTGTTGGAAATTCTAGTGAAGTGAAAGTCCAGTGCTTACCTTTGTATAACTGGTTAGCTAGTTACTTCTACTCCAGAGGACAAACAACTCTTGTTTCAGGCTATTATGAGTTTTTTTTTTTTTTTTTTTAATCAGCCATTTTCTTTAAACTCAGCTACAAAGCTTTCTTCCCATTTTTCTCTCTACTTTGGAGAGAGTATTTAAGCTTCACTCATCATCTGATTCTTTCTATGTATTTCATGTTTTATGTTTCCTGTGGATATGTACATTTAAATGGGTATGAATACTTTATTTCTTGTTAATTTGCCAATTCCAGTTCATTTCAGCAAACCTTTCAAGGACATACAGGATTGTAACCTGGTACAAGGTATACAAATATAGCTACAGTAAGATAACTAAGATGGGAGAGAGCCCTGGGTTTCTAGAGTACAAGGACCATGTACTGTAACAGAAGAAACTAAATGAAGAAAGGACAATGAAGAAGGCATTTGCTGGGTAAAAAGGAAGGCATCATGACAGCTAACAGAACAATTAAAAAAAAATAATGAAAGATAATGGCTACAGACCTTCAGGCTTTACCAAACTTACCAAGGGACTTGTCTTAGTTAGGTTTTACTGCTGTGAACAGACACCATGGTCAAGGCAACGCTTATAAGGACAACATTTAATTGGGGCTGGCTTACAGGTTCAGAGGTTTAAGTCCATAATCATCCATCCAGGTGGGGCATGGCAGTGTCCCGACAGGCATGGTGCAGGAGGAGCTGAGAGTTCTACATCTTCATCTGAAGGCTGCTAGCAGAATAATGACTACCAGGCAGCTAGGATGAGGGTCTTAAATCCCATACTCACAGTGACACACCTTTAAGTCCACATCTACTCCAACAAGGACATAGTGCCATTCCCTAGGCTGAGTGTGTACAAACCATTACATTCCACTCTGTGACCCTCATAGACTTATTCGAATATATGAGTCTATGGGGTCCATACCTAAATGTAGCATAATGCAAAATACATTTATTCCAACTTCAAAAGTCCCCATAGTCTAGCAGTCTTAACAATGTTAAATGTCCCAAGTTCAAAGTCTCTTTTGAGATTCATCCACTCATTTAAACGTAAGTCCCCAAAGCAGGAAAGGAAACCGGCTACGCAAACTCCAACCCCTGCATCTCCTTGGCTGATGTCAATGCAGTCTTCAGATCTCTAACTTCTTTTTCATCCTAGCCTATTTCCACTTCCTGTTAGCAGTTTTTCTAAGGAGAGCCCACAACTCATGCACCTTTAAGATCTTGAGGTCTCCAAGACAACTTCAGTGTTACAGTTTCTTGTTTCAATGTCTGGGATCCACACCTGATCTTCTGGGCTTCTCTAGCTCTGCTTTCTGTAGCACTCAAAGCTCAGGTTAACCCGTTCCACTGCTGTGGCCGGTCTTGGAGACCATTCAATGATTCTGGCATCTCCTATACACTGCGTTCTTCTGCGGCATCAAGGCTTCACCAATAGCCTTTCATAGACTCTCTTCATGGTACTGAACTCCAACTCATTTGCATGACCTCCTCAGTCTTAGCCATCAACGGCAACTGGGAATATGCCTTCATCAATGGCCTTCTATGACCTCTCCCAGTGCCAACTCTCAGCTGCTCTTCCTAACCCCTCTATGCTTTCGAAACCAGTGACACCTCAGTGACTCTTACACATTACCAATGACAGCTGTAGCGTGAAGTACAACCTTGGGTATCTCAGGAACACAACTTCTTTGTGTTCTCAGGAAACACTTCCTAGATTTCATCTCCCAGTAGTCCCTTCTATTCTGGACTGTAAAGCAAGAGCCATGTGGCCAAACTGCTGGATTCTGCTGCTTGCTGGAGCTGGAACATGGTCCCCTTATTTTATTACACTATCACCTACTTCTGTTTTCCGACTCTTTCACTGCCTAAGCTTGACTGTATAGTAACCTGCTCTGTAGACGGGCTTTGAATTTAGAGATGTGCATGCCTGTATCCTAAACACTGGGATCCAAGCTGTGGTCTACCAAGCCTGAACTTAAATTTTTCTTCACCTAGAATTTACTCTGCTCTAGGCTGGCCTTGTACTCAGCGATTTTCTCCTTGCCTCCTGGGATAAAAGGCTTGTACTATCACGTTTGGACCTAAATTGAGCTGGGTGGGATCTTGCTCCAAGTTTACTACTCCCTTAATTTAATTTAATATCCTTAAACACAGGATTCAGCTCTATTTCACTCCCTGGTGCCACTTTAATTCTCTAACCACATATTTTATGGTTTTTTTTTTCTTTCTCATCTTGCTATAATTTTTTAATATGCTTTTCATGAGACTTAGCCAGAGGAAAAAGTCTATGATAGGAGTTTGTGAGACTTCCTTTGTCGGTGCAGCTAAGTCTCTTCTCCTTAGCTTCCAGTAGACTCAAGACAAGGGCAAAAAGTAGCCAAGTTCTTCACTAAAATACCACAAAACAGTCTCCAGGCCACATATTGAAATTCTCCACTAAAACCTCTTCAGCCAGGCCTATACAATTCAAATCACTCTCAGTTGTTACTGAGTATTCCATGTTCTTACCAGGATAGCCCGTTAAGCTCCATAAAGTGCATATGGTTGCTTTCCAAATCCAAAGTCTCCAAATCCACATCCTTTCAAACAAAAGCATGGTCAGACCTACCACCGCAATATCTGAGACCTTGGTACCAATTTCTGTCTTAGGATTTTGTTGTTGTGAAGAGACAGAACGATGAAGGCAATTCTTATAAGGGCAGCATGTAATTGGGGCTGGCTTAGAGGTTCAGAGTTTCAGTCCATTGTCATCAAGGTGGGAGCATGACAATGTCCAGGCAGGCATGGCTCAGGAGGAGCTTCGAGTTCTACATCTTCACCTGAAGTCTGTAAGCAGAAGACTGTTAGAAGGCACTCGCTATGAGGGTCTCACAGCTGATACCCACAGTGACAAACCTTCTCCAACAAAACCATACCTACTCCAATATGGACATACTATACAATAATGACACTTCCTGGGCCAAGCACATACAAACAATTACAAGACTCAAGACAAAAAAAAAATTACACTGAATTTAGAATTACAGTGGTAACTACAGAATCAGAAATCATTTTTTTCCTTTACTTTTGGTATTGTGCTTGAAAGATGGAATCTGATTTTTTTATATTCTCATCCTGTTTTTCATTAATTGACTTTGAATATTTTCCTTAAAGTAAGAAATTATTTTGTGTGCTTTAAAGTACTTGTTGTTATTATCGTTTTACTTTTCTACCTTGATGGTAAGAAAATCGGAAGTCAAATAGGGAAATGAGTATATGAGTTAAGCTTGTCACGCAAATATGAGAGCCCATGTTTGTTCCTCACAACCCTTGTAAAAGCCAGACTCAGACTCAGAAGCATATGTAATCTCAGAGTTCCTATAGTGAGACAAAAGTTGGAGATCAGGAGTTCCTAGAAGCTGTATATACATAGCATCAAAATGACAGAGAGACTCTGGCCTCCTAAAAATATATATACAATGAATAATAGCATCTGAAATTGTCCCCGGAACTCTATACTCATATCATGACACACATAGACTCAGATAAACGCACATATAGTACACACACACACACACACACACACACACACACACACACACATAGATACACACACATACATATACCACAGGAACTAGGGAAATATATAATTCATCCATTGATATTCATAAAATAATTAGCAACTTGACAATGTTAATCTCGAGCAAAAGCTTCTAACATCTAAGAAAAGCAAAACTTTCTTTTTCAGTAGCAAAGAATAACCATACCATTTTTTGGAATACAAATATCATTGTAACGCCATATGATTCTAAGCATTGGAAGAAAATCTTAGATTAATTTAGTAAAATCCAATTATGCCAAAAAAGAAGAATGTACGTAAACAGACATTGATGTGATATATTATGGATCTGAGCAGGTCTAGAAAAAAGTTCTAGATCTGGGATAGCACATAACTTTGTTATTAGACCTCAGGGAATCATAGAAAAAAGTCACAATGAAAAGGAAATAGAATAAAACCATTTTGTTATACAACAACATTACCAGCCGAAGAAGATGCTCAAGGCTTCAAGTAAGAACATGTAAGGCATTAGCTCCTGAGAAATATCTTATGCAAAGGGGCAGTGACGCATCTTTCGACTGCCACAGATGACTGTTAGAGATAGAGCCAGTGAATGAAGTGTTTCTTCTTAATAGTAATACAAGAAAAACAACTATGCTGCATTTTCCCTTCTTTTTTTGCCCATCCTCTCCAATTCTATGTTTTTATTTTGTTTAACATACCATTCAAATTTTACGCTGCATCATTGCTACAGACATGAAAATAGAATTGTGACTTGCTTCTCTTGGACAGCTTTGAGTGTTGTGTGAGGAATTTGCCACCTACCTCCCTCTCCCACTCCCCAGAAAGGAAGGATGTTTCTATTAAGATCCTCCAGCAGAACTCCAATCCCAGAATAGATCCAGATCTTATACATTTAGCGAAAGATGAACTACCAATATGATAACTTAAACCATTTTGGATTCTTATGTCATTCTTAATAAATCCATATAAGAAGAGAGGAAAAATAAATGACTTTTTCCATCATTTATCTGAAAGCTAAAATATATCATTTTAATAAAGATAGACTAATGTTTATGTCTAGCAAGTCACTTAGACCAGGCTCACAATGCTACCATTTCTTTGATCAAAGGTTTCCAATTAATGTAAAAGTTATCAGAGGTAGAAACTGGAGAGATAACCCAGAGAATGAGTAACTGAGCTTGTTTGTTTTGTTTTTTTTCAAAATCTGTTGTAAAAAGCCAATGATAATGGTATAAATCAGTAATCCCAATGCCAAGAAGGAAGAGAAAATAAGACTTCTGGGATACACTCAGTGGTCAGCCCAGGTGAATCAATGAACTCCAGTTTCAATGGAAAAAAATCATGCCTCAATAAAGGAGGGTGGGGAATAATTGTGGAAGATCATCATACACGTGTACATATCCACACATATAACCTCAAATACAGACATGCGCATTAAAAAATAAGATCAACCAGTCAACAGTCAATCAAACAAACGAACAAAAACCAGACAACCCCAAACCAAGGCAAAATAAAATCACCATGGAAGAACTGCTACATTTAGCCTAGAGTGGGTTTTGAGACTTTTGCCAGAGAAAAATGCCACCATCACAAGTTTATATCTACTAGGAATCCTCAGATGGGTTACACATTGACAAAACTATTTAGAATGTGCCTCGCTGACCCACATTCAGTGTTGCTGATTCTCTACATCCCAGAACGAATAGTTCAACCACATTCACACTCTATCAATAATGCAAAGTGTGGGGCAGGATTGATCACCATGAATAGATGTATTCTCTCAAGAACACTATTCATCTTCATGCCCTAGCTTTTCTATTTATCCATCTCTGGGAGCCTCACTCCCCTTGCTTGTGCTACCAGCATGACTCAAAGCTTTTTGCATCATGTTAGCTCCTACTTAGGAGGATGCAAATGTCAAAGGCTGCAAATGTCAAAGCTATTGCTAGTTATACAATTTGGGCTAGCATTTTCTTACTCTGTTTTCAGTAGCTTACGTTTAATTTGAGATTAAAAGCCAATGGGTATATTAATCTCAGTTCTACTGAGATATGAACAGTAACTTCCCAAGTTAACTCAGTTTGCTGAATTTCTTCTTCTCACTTTGGTAAACATTAACCAAATGGACTTATATTTTCCATCTCTTTCTATCTTCTTCGATATTGGAATGTAAAGTCCTGATAAAGGTCTGCTTAAAACATATACAGAACATGTCATTATCATAAAACTAAAATTACTGAATAACAAATCTCTTAGGAAGTTTTAGTTTATATTGTGGTCTATCTACACATATAATTCTATTTGTCAAAATAAAAATATGTGAAGGGGTAGTAAAGTGGCTTAGTCAATTCCTATTACCAGAGAGTATAAAGACCAGAGCTCATTCTCCAATACCTACATCAAAGCCCAGCATAAGACCTGCATCTGTAGTCCCAGCACTGTTGAGGAGGAAACAGGAGAGTCCCTGAAGCTTGTTGGCTAGATTAACTGAATCTGCAAGTCAAAGGCAATACCTTGTTTCAAAAATAAAAAGTACTTAATACAAGTATTCAATATCAACTCCTTACTTCCATTTGCACCTACACACAAACACACACACACACACACACACACACACACACATACACACAAACACACACATACACACAGAGCAGGAGAGGGAGACAGAGAGAATGATGGAGTTTTATATAATGCTGCTGTTCATTTACTGATTGATATTCTTTATGGGATGCATAAGCCTGTTATCTAATATCCATCGTTGATATTGGCTGTCCAGATTTTTGCTGGGAACTATAAAGCTATTGATTCTCCGAACATAACAGACACTAAAGCTGTGTGTGTCTTTCAGTCTTGGCTTATGTATTTGTACAGCAGATGTTTCAGAAATTTCTAGGAGTAATACAGAAAGATTTGCACTGTAGCATAGTGAAAAATCAGGGAATTTAAATAATCTCATGTGATCCTGATACAATGAATTTATCTCCATATGATCCTGTTCACATTTCACAGAGTAAAGGAGCTGACATTGTGTGTGTGCATGTGAGTGTGAGTGTACACACCCCATATATACACATGTGGATAGGAGTTTTGATACCTTTGCACACATGTGCAGAGATTAATCTTGTGTGACTTCCTCTATTAGATTTTACTTGATTTTTTGAGACTATATCTATCTCTAAACCCGGAGCTTTGTGTTTTTCTGTACTTGCTGAGCTAGCAGGCCTTATGCTAACCCTCCTTACAGCTCTGGTTTCATAAGTATACACGAAAAAACTCAGCCTTCATGTGGGTGCTGGGATCCTAACTCAGTTCCCTATTATTATGAAGCAAACATTTTACCAACTGAGCATTCTTCCCAGTCCCTTGGGATTTACATCTACAATTTGTGTCCTATTAATACAAACGCATGACACAGGAACTTTTTAAAAACTCATTTTACTGTAATATACTTACACATAAAATGTAACCACATAGCTAGATTAATATAGCCACTCAAACAAGTATTTGTACAGATCCAAAATCTTTTCATCTCAAAAAATTTTGAAACACTTAAAAAAAGGGCATTCTGAAGCCGTGAAATTTTAGAGTTTTAAACTTTTATTATTAAATACAATTTCGGGACTCAACAACCAAAAAAAAAGGAAAAACTGAATTCCATGACAGATTTAAAGTAGAACAACAATTAGCTTCCTATTACCTGTCGGAAGACACTGGAATGTGTCTTCCCACATTCCAGTCTTCCTCCTTGCTTATGTTGCCTACACATGTTTAACTTTCTATTTTACCCAAATTTTACCTTTTTTTAAAAGGTGTATTTACTTTATGTATTTGAATGCATTGTTACTGTCTTCAAACACACTAGAAGAGGGCATCTGATCCCATTATACATGATTGTGAGCCACCATGTGAATGCTGGGAATTCAACTCAGGACCTCTGGAAGAGCAGTCAGTGCTCTTAACTACTGAGTCATCTCTCAAGCCCCCAAACTTTACATGTTAAAGGAGACCCACATATACATTTGTTTGCATGTTGTCTTAGTCAGGGTTTCTATTCCTGCACAAACATCATGACCAAGAAGCAAGTTGGGGAGGAAAGGGATTATTTGACTTACTTCCACATTGCTGTTTATCACAAAGGAAGTCAGGACAGGAACTCAATGGGGTCTGGAAGCAGGAGCTGATGTAGAGGTCATGGAGGGATGTTCCTTACTGGCTTGCTTCCCCTGGCTTGCTCAGCCTGCTCTCTTATAGAACCCAAGACTTCCAGCCCAGGGATGGCACCACCCACAAGGAGCCCTACCCCCCTTGATCACTAATTGAGAAAATGCCCCACAGCTGGATCTCGTGGAGGCACTTCCCCAACTGAAGTTCCCTTCTCTGTAATAACTCCAGCCTGTGTCAAGTTGACACACAAAACTAGCCAGTACACATGTGTACATCCATACATTGTAGATACTCTCTGAGACCGGATGATCTCAATACTATACATTCAAAGTCTACTCAGTCTCCATTTTTATTTAGTGCTGAGTAATACTCCATTCAACATATGTGCCAGATTTTCATCATTCACTCATCTGTTGGTTCCCTTTCCTCGCCATTGTGAATAAAACAGCAATAAGCATAATGGTGCAAATATTTCTGTGGTATGAATTTCTCTGAGGACATACTGAGAGTGAAGTACCCGGGTCACATAGGAGTTCTAGTTTAGATTTTTTAGGAAGCTTAAAACTGATGTCCATAGTGCATTGATATTATTTTAACTCTAACAGCAGTTAATAAGGATTTCTATTTTTGCTCATCCCATCTAACATTTGTTGTCAGATTTCATAATAGCCGTGCTGTCAAAAGCAATACAGTAACTCAATGTAGTTTTGTTTTTCTCTGATGGCTGGGGGAGTTGGACACTTTATAACTAGATATTGATCATTTGTATTGTTATTTAAAATCTGTTTATTCATTCATTGGGCCAATTGATGATTCAAAATGCTATTTGCTTGGTATCTAATTTCTGTGGTTCTTTGTAAATTCTAGATGTTATCCTATTCTCTGATGCCTCTGTTTAGTTGGGTATGTGCTTAATGTGCTTCCATTTTTGTGCAGAAACTTTCTATTTACATGCAGTCACTGTTGATACTTGGAAATAAATTCTGTTTATGCCATTCATGTTTTGTTACTAAAGTTCTTGAAGAATGACTTATTGTTGTCTAGAAATTTCAATGCTTCAGGATAATTAATGTCTTTGATCCATTTTCAAATGATTTTTGTACAAGATAAAAGATAAGAGTCTTCTGAAAATTTATATCCAACTCTGCTGGCCCCACTTGTTAAATACACCATCTTTTCCCCGATGTACGTTTTTTTGCCTCCTTAGTCAAAAATTAAGTCAGCATAGCTTTCACGGGCTGGATTTCAAGATGTATGTTGCATAACCTGGTTTTATCAGTTTTACAGGACAGCTTGTTTTCTCCCTCTATTGTGATTGAGAATTTTGTTAGGTATGGTCTGTGCTGGCATCTGTGATCTCTAGAGTCTGCTGCACATCTGTGCATGCCCTTCTGGTTTTTATAATCTCCATTGACCACTCAGATGTAATTCTAATATGTCTATCTTTGTATGTTACTTGGCCATTTTCCTTTGCAGCATTTAATATTATTTCTTGGTTCTGTTCAGTTAGTGTTTATGCTCCTTGTTCATCTATAGGCATCTTCTTCTTTAGTTTAGAATTTTTTTCATCTACACATTTATTGAAAATATTTTCTGTACCTTTGTCCAACGTTTCTTCTCTACCCTTTATCTAGTCTTAGATTTGGTATATTCATAGTATACAAATAATTAGTACCTGAAATTATTATTATTATTATCATTATCATTATTATTATTGCTTTTAGATTTAATATTTTCTTTGATCAAAGTATCAATTTCTTCTGTTATGCCTTCACATTAGATTGCATTTTCTATATCTTGCAATCTACTGGTAGGCTTGTCTCTTGGGAGTGTGGTGGATATAGCCTTGTTACAAATTCTTCTGGGATTCTGATAAGTATGGCCACTGGGGTTTCTAGGTAAAATGAATTTCTAGTTATTGGGAGCTCACCCTTATGCATGGGAATGGGCTGAGGAGGAGCACAGGGATTCGAAAGGAGTGTACAAAAAAATATTCCCCAAGGATCTGTTTAATTTGCTGGGAATAGGAGCAGAGAGTAAGGATTGAGCACAATATGGGGTTTGCTTCAGAGCTGGGTGAGAGACTGGGGAATTGGATTTGGAGGAATGGAAGGAAAGAGGAAGATTCATGGGTAGCCGCTTGCTTCCTGGGTAGCCTTTTGGTTCCCAGGGAATGCCTGCTGGAGTTGAAGGCTAGGATACAGCAGTGGGAGGGGTGATGGTAAGGACTTTAAAATTTGGAAGAATCTGGAGGCTTTTCCAGAGCCTGACAAATACAGATGTGGATGCTTGCAGCCAACCATTGGACTGAGCATGGGGACCCTAATGGAGGAGTTAGGGGAAAGACTGAAGGAGCTGAAGGGATTTGTAACCCAATAGGAAGAACAACAGTATCAACTAACTAGAACCCTTGAGTTCCCAGGGACTAAACCACCAACCAAGGAGAGATCCATAGCTCCAGTTACATATGTAGCAGAGGATGGCCTTGTCTGGCATCAATGGGAGGAGAGGCTCTTGGTCCTGTGAATTATCCATGCCCCAGGTTAGAGGAATGCCAGGGGGGTAACATGGGAGTATGTGGGTTGGCAGGGGAGTACCCTCATTGAAGCAGAGGGAGGGGAGATGGGATAGGGTGTTTGTGGAGGGGAAACCAGGAAAGGGGATAACATTGGAGATTTAAAGAAATAAAATATCAAATAAAAAAATTAGAAGAAATGTCTTTGTGATTCACTGTAGGTAGGGATATGGGAGAAAGGAGTCTGCAGCACTGCAAAATCTAGTCTGCTGCAGAGCTGGGACTAGGCCAGAGAATTAGATTTAGAGGAGCACAGTGGGAGGGTGATTTAATTTGGAGGTGTAGAGGGAGAGGTGAATATTTAGTTAGCCTACTGGTTTGTATAACTTGTGTGTTTCTTAGAAACAACAAATAGTTGATTCCTTGTTCTTTGTTTTCCTTCCTTCCTCCCTTCCTCCAACCCTCCCTCCCT